>LZPO01076573.1:31175-50042 GCA_001675575.1 Neotoma lepida
ATCATTAGCTATACAGAACAATGAGTAGAATGTAAAAACACTAAGAAACAGTTTCTAGTAGTGGGTATGGGGGTGCCTGGGAAACAGTGGCTGATCTGAATCCATAAGGGATGGGGTATGAGTAAGTGAAGAAAATGTACCTGCCTTGCACTAACTATCCAAATGTAGCAGGTAGATGGCTCACTCATGGTTTCATGTATGGATTTTTTCTGTTGTACAAGAACAGTAATTATATGAAAGAATTTCTACTAATTCTGTGTCTTTCCTTGGATGTTTTATTTAAAAATACATTTTAGGCTTGAGCATATATCTCAATGGTCACATACTTGCTTACGAAGCACAAGACCTTAGGGCCTATCCCAGTATTACACACACACATACACATATACACACACACACACAAACACACACACGAGAGAGAGAGAGAGAGAGAGAGAGAGAGAGGGGGGAGAGGGAGAAGTGATTTAATTATTAAATAAAGAAAAATTTCTTCATTTAGTTGTCATTTGGCATGACAAAAACATTACATCTTTCCTATTAGTACCTCTTTTTAACAAAGTCAGTTANGAAATGCTGTCTTATAGTTGTTCTGTGTTTGTGTACTCTTTTTATTTTCTTGACCTCTTGTGTTATTAGATATGCTTTGTTTAGATGTCTCATTAATTGTTTGCTCAACACTAACTGGTAAAAGCAAACAACAAATACACAATAATGCATTATAATTCCCCCATATCTTCCCAGCATGTCTCAAAGTAAGTAATTACCCTGTCCTTTTTCATAAATGTAAATTTCCAGCACCGATCATGGAGAATTGAGGAAACGTACAATGTTCATTACCTATTCCAGCCCATACTTCTTCAAGTGATTTCAAATCCAATCTTGTTTTAGGGGAACTCAAAACNGTCTTGAATTATAATGCTTTGCAGTAAAAGCATCGTGTCTACCTGGAGAAGATACCCTTAAAACCTTCACGTTCTCTAGCAGAGGGTTAAGGAAACATTCATAGAACACTTGCTTATTCTAGGTACCAGGTTTGTGCTGGGAATATTGGTGGTAATATCTGCTCTCACAGAGCATAAAAGATGAGAGGAAGTGTATCAAATAGATAATTTTTAAAAACCACACATTTTCTTTTCTATCTATCTCCAGCATGTAACTTCTTACCAGGGCAATTAGTGCATAGTTTTTCATCACAAGGTCCTGTTTGCACAATTTAATCAGTGCTGTTGTCCAGATTGAAAATCGGNGTTGGTGACACAGCCAAGGATCTCTAGACTCTACATTACACTGCCTAGAATGAACTGATCTTGNCCTGAGTTGAAATGCTGAAGCCTATGCTCCTCTAACAATAAANCAGGAATCAGGCACCCCTGGGGCTCTGTTTGNGACACAATGACAGACCATCTGGTAAAAGAAGAGCTTCATATCAGGTGTCAGGGGCTCTACTAAGTTATCTAGTCATAAGGTCAACTGTATATGAACAAAGGAATCTCCCAATTCAGCTTCTGAGAATCGTCTGAGAATCCAGGATCCTCATGGCTTGTGTATATAATGAGCGTTGAGTTCTGCACAGGATGTGATTGTGACTACTGTTGGAGTTCCTGGCCATTCCCCCAGCTAAGTGACCTCACATGCGCATGTGTAAGGGAAATCCTGCCTCTTCCTCCCCCACTTGTCTCTCTTCCTCTCTCCGTGTGCGCCTGCTCTCTCTCTCATGTCTCTGTCTCTCATGTCTCTGTCTCTCTCTGTCTCTCTCTGTCTCTCTCTCTCTCTCCTCTCTCTCCTCTCTTCCTCTCTCCCACTCTCCTGACCACACTCCACTTTCTAATAAAGCTCTGATACTGGGTTTTGTCATGCCTCGTGACCTTATCTCGCATGGTAACTGCAGTGCTGCAACTATGAACTAACATTGGTGTCGAGACAAGGCGGGCTATCCCAGTGGGACACTCTACACCCAGGACCCTGTGCTGAGGTTCTGCTCTACCTACAACTGTTGCTTTTTTCATTTGCCCAGCTGCCAAACCACTCCGCACACACACCGGTTGTGCCAGGGGTGAGTTTTACCTTCCCAACCCCTCATCACTTCCCACAACTGTAGTTTGAGTTATATTTCTTGTTGTTGGACCCACTGCATTTTCAGGCTGTGTAGGGCCCACNCATTTCACTGACTCAACGGAGTGGTAAATGCTGTGGACTCCCGGGGAGTCATTGCCTATGCCAGCTAAGGGCCCCCATTTCTCACTTGACCAAGAGTTAAATGGCCAATGCCTGTTTAGACCCATTCCTCCTTGCATCCAGGACCTTGTTGGAGGGTCATTGAGTTTTCTTTTATAGACCCATTCTGCCTCACGTCAGGGACCTTGGCCTTTTGGGTCATTGCATTTTCTTTTCTTTTTACTTTATATACCTTGGCTTTGTGTCTGGGACCTTGCCTTTGTTCACTGTGGGTTTTTTTTGTTTGTTTGTTTTGTTTGTTTGTTATTTTTTTTTTTATTTCTTTGTCTCAGCTGCAGTCATGGGACATAAGGCTTCTTCCTCCCTCCCTTCCTCTGAGAAATATGGCCACTTAACGGCTGCTTGGACCCNGATATTTCACAGAAATTATCTAACTTCTTCAGCGAACAGTCAAATAAAAAGAGTTACCTTATCTCCAAGCTTTCTGTCTAACCACTAAACCCTCCCATTCTGAGTCCCATTCTGAGTCTCTCTCTTCTGTCCATGTGTAAGCTAACCCTGGGAATCTCTGACTCCAAAGAACTTCTGCCTATCTGCTCTGCTCCACTCTCCGGTACAGGATAGGCTCTCCAAAACTCCAACTTCCGCCTATCTGTTCCACTCCATTCTCCGGTACTGGGCAAGCTCTCTGGAACTCTAACTTCTGCCTATCTGACTTCTGCTCAGCTCTCCCGGTATCTGGCAGGCCGTTTCAACTGCCCAACTCTGGCTCCCACTTTCACTCTTCCTGTTTCTCTTTCTTGAGCTGCCCTAAAAATCACAGAGAGGTCTGGAAGCAGGCTAGGATGCATGCAAATGGTTTCCACCAAACCAATCCTGCCCACTCACCTGGGGCTGAGGCAGTTTCTGATTAGAACCCACATTGGCATTAAAATAACCCAGATGGCTTTATAGCCAGAGATCAGTTTACACACTGCCTCCTGTTGAGTCTTCCTAAGGCTGTCCTTAAACCAGTAAACTATACGTAATAAAATCCATCCCATGTCTCCCAGAACTTCCTGGCATCAGGGCTAACTTCACCATCTGGAGAGAGTGCCTCTCTCACATCCACAGGCAGAGTTTCAGCCGTGGCATTCAAGGTACCATGGGAAAGATGATAAAAGCCCTCGAACGAAACTGCCAAATGCTGGCCATACTGGGCCTTGTCAAAAGTACCACCAAGAGGAATACTAACTGCCCTTGTGCACCTCGTGGCATGGGAGCATCAGACCAGAATCTCCTAGGCTTGGCCATTGACTCACAGGGAGCCTGGGGTAGCCATTACTACAGCATGGGCCAATCCATCTCCTTCCCTTTGGATACTGGAGCCACTTACTCAGTCCTGGAGGAGTCTTAGAGTTGGGGTTCATCTCTCCTCATTTCCTTATTGTCAGGATAGGGGGACAGCCTTTCCCACCTCATCAGACCCCAGCACTTAACTGTATTTTTGGGGGTATTCCTCTCACCCACACACTTTCAGTTGTGCCAACCTGCCCTGTGCCTCAATGGGAAGAGATTTTCTAGCCAAGATAAGAGCTTTATTTTGCTCCCCCCATGTGCCTTACTCCAGACCTGTCAGCGGGGACTCTTCTCCTCCTCATGCATAGTGTGTCATAGACAGGACCCTGTTCTCTCAAGTTCCAGAGGACCAATTTCAGAAAAATGAGGTACCAACCCACAAGCTTTTCCTTCCTGGTTCCCTCTCCTAATTAACTACTCAGTTAATTGTTATAGGGCCCACCATAGAGCTGAAGGATGAGAGCCATCAAGTATATATCCAGGTAGTAAGGAACAGTAACAGTCCAAAGGTATTTACACCACAGACCAAAAAGGGTCTGGGCTGCTTCTTAATATGTTTAAAATTTTCTTTAAGCTCAAGAAACCAGCTTGAATTCATCTGGACAAAATGGATCTTCTTCAGAATTAAGTATAACCCAAACTTTACCAATCCTGGGATCCCCTCCCTCACTCTGAGGACCCCCCAAAGGTAAAAACGTTTTTTCTAAACTTTTCTCTGTCTCACCAGCACTCTCTCAGACACAAGCAGCCAGACTCCCAAGCTAAGAAAGATGGACAACTCCAAAAGAGCAGAGGACAACCCATCATCCCAGGACATCCTGGCTACTTCAGAAGCCTCCTTCCCTACCCCTGAGAACTCTGGTGCCCATCAAGTCAGCTAGAAGCAGTTCTTGGGAGAAACGGTGGCCCCACTCCTGTTCCACTCTTTGCTTTTTTTATAATAAGCAAAGAGTCTGGAATGTTGGAGTTCCTGGCCACTCCCCCAGCTAAGTGACCTCACATGCGCATGTGTAAGGGAAATCCTGCCTCTTCCTCCCCCCAAGTCTCTCTTCTTCTCTCTGAGCGCACCCGCTCTCTCTCATGTCTCTCTCTCTCTGTCTCTCTCTCTCCTCTCTCTCCTCTCTCTTTCTTCCTCTCTCCCTCTCTCCTGCCCCTCTCCACTTTCTAATAAAGCTCTGATACTGGGTTTTGTCATGCCTTGTGACGTTATCTCACATGATAACTGCAGCGCTGCAGCTATGAAATAACAACTACTACCTTATATCTCCCTAGTATTTGGTGGTAACTGTCTTTGTGATTGCCCTCAGGATGTGATATTTATTTATTTATTTTGCTCTATTGCTGGGGAAGTTGATATCTAGATTGTTTTGTTAGAGGGAATTTTTTTTTTTGCTAAATGTTCTGCCCTGATTTCATACAACATTCACGAGCTGGGAGCTAATACCAGTTGCTGAGTTTACCTTATTCCAGTCTTCACTAAGGGAGTGGGAATTCATCAGAGATATTGTAAAGAGCCATGGAGGCCTCTGGGACACTGATTCAACATTTGGTTTCTATGATGATCTTCCAGTGAACAACAGTGGATCAGAATTAGAGTGCAACAATCCCCAGAAAAATCTGGGAATCCCCTTTTTGGGATGTATAGGCATACTGGTAACTAAACACAAGTCCTGAGTGAAAAACACCAGGAAGCACAATCAGTTAGTTACCTGCTTATAGTGTAAAGCTCATTAAGTGTCATCAGGCTCCATCAACTCTTTCAGTTCTGANATCTAGATAGGGAGTCAAGTTTCCTTATGATAATTCACTAGATGGTCTGTGTTTACCACAACTAAACTTCTCTTGTTCTAGAGATTAGGCAGAGTCTTAATGTGCTGCTGGGTTTTCCAGTCATGGGAACATTATAATCCTTTGCCCACTTTGAGGATTTCCACAATTCACAGACTTTTGGTGATTACACTACACTAATCACACTCACCTTCATTCTAATGGGAAAGATGCCACCTGCAGTCCTCTACCATTGTAATCATCCATTGTCCTTATTTGCTAGAAACTATTCTGCTCATACTGTGTTATGGAGTCTGGATCACTTTCATAGAACATTTATTTTAGTTACCCACGTGAGTGATGATGCATAAACATAGGTTATAGTGCAGGAACCTTCATTAGTGGCTATNGTTGATCTTTATTTACTCTCATTCTTCCCAGCCTAATGGGTCATCTAGGAGGCCCAAGATCCTTTCCTCGCCACTTGAAACTACTTTAGCATCATAAGGCGTGAACCATAGAACAGAAGCAGTTTGAGGAAAAGTATTCAGTATTATCTCATAGAGAAGAAATTATCCACATGGTTAAAGTTCATAGGAGTAACCAGAAATGTTAGTAGAAGCCATCCCGTGCCTCCAAGGACAACCTGTAGAACAACCTCACCAAATGGTCATCAAAGGACCCTTTGTGGCTTTGTGACAACTGCCAAACAGAGAATCTCTTATATCTGGGATTGGGGTATTGCTGGTACATTATCTCAGCTATAACTGGAGGATAGGAAGACATGAGTTGGCTAAACCTATATGTGCTGTACCAAGAAGTCTCAAGTTCACTGTGTTTCTCTCTAGATAATCAGTTTCAATTTAAATTTAAGTTGCTTCTGATGGGCATAACCTAAATCAAACCTGAGACTCCAGCTATACTGATGTTTAAAAGGGTGACATCTTTCCTTAGCCTGACTTCTTCTAACCTCCAAAAAAGTAGTTTGAACATATGCTGAGTTGGATCAGTGCCTGTCTGGATTGGTACTGCCTGGAACACAAGTGATCACTAATGGGTACTTGTGTCTGTAGGCTCAGATTAAGTACCATCCCTTGGGGCATTTTTGCCTGTACAAACTAGATTAAATCTGCTAGCTATATGCTCCCCAAACTGATTCATTTTTTTAAGTTTTANCACGTTAGTAATAACTCTTTAAAATGTCTTTTGTTCCATGTTGAACAAAGGATACAGAAAAGCAGAAAATAAGTTCTATTTTTTTAAAAAAATACAGTATCATTATGATCTTGCTTAACAACAGATGCACATGAAATGTTTTTAAATTACAAAATAGAATTGATAGAGCCNCTGCCTCACTTTCATAAGCTCTGTACCCAAAAACATGTTATTATAACTTAAAGGGGAGAACATAAGTGCCATTATATCTGGTTTCAATAGTACTGTGTTAAAGGAATGAGGTACATGGTTAAGAAAGGTTATTTAAAAATTGTGCTTCCAATTAATGGAATGTTAAAATGATATCTTTAAAATGCCTTGTTAAAACATACTGTATATAGTATATGTGAAATCATCCTCATCTTGGCTCTTGACATTGATAACTACTTTGCAGAAAATATTTTCTCATGCCTNTATCTATTTGTAACTCATGGATTGATGATTTTATGGAAATGACAAACACTTTGGTCACAGTTGTTACAGTTTTCATTCTAGCCTTGACTTTGTAGTTTGGATGGTGTAAATGGCACTGGTTATTATGGCAGTATCATTAATATCGAAGGGATTCTGGAAAGAAAGATGCTTCATTCCTTCCTTGGAGTCTAGACAACAGAGCGGCTAATGCCTAAGTTGAACTCCTGGGTCTCACCATTTTCTATAGATATTAGTAAATTGTCATATTCCATCAAATTTCAAACAACATTGAAAAAATCCCCAGGAACATAGTAGTTCATGGTAACTTCAAGAATATGAATAACTTCAAATAACTTCAAGAATAAAATGTAAACTATTTTATATTGAAATTGATAACTGTAGCAGTTAGTCCTTTTCTTTCTGCTTCTTCTTCCAGGTTTCTTGTTAGACACTCTCCTTGGGCTCACTGTTATCTTTTTTTTTCTTCTCTCCTTCTCTGTGAATAGCTAGAAAGTCAAGGGTGAGCCTCAGGGTCCAATTCTGATAAATGACTACCCACTGCTCCCAGGCAACAAGTCTTGAATAGGAATCTACTTCCAGCTGCTTGGATCATGATTTTTTTGCCTGGGAATTCACCTTCTATAGTTTAAATATAGAAGTTAAATATAGTTAACTATATAAATATATAGTATACTATATATTTATAGTATATTTAACTATACTATATAAAATAAATATTTATAGTATTATAGTGTGTATAGTATATATGAATATATAGTATAGTTAAATATAAAAATATATAGTAAAATATGTTTTAAATTAAAAATAAATAATTCTATATTTGCAAAAAATGTAATATTAGCAAGAGAGCCCCTGTTGACCCTTCATCCATTTTGTGCTGTTGATATCTCCCATTTGATAAAATTAAGGAATTAAAATAGCACAGTGCTATTAACTGCACTANTGGTATCATTACCATTGTTAAACTGAAGATTGCATGCACCATTGTGTTTCAGTGATGCCCTCTTTCTGATTTAGGGTCTAAAACAAAGCATCCACTGGATGTATTCTTTGTGCCTCTTTGGTCACCCTGAAAGTATGGCCACTTCTTAGTCTTTCCTTTTTTTTTAATGACTATGGGTTTTGAGCAGTGCTGATCAGATACTTTGTCAAAAATCTCTTAATTCNAATTGTCTCATTTTTTTTCTCCTTGAATAAACTGGAGTTGTAGCATTTGGAAAAGAATTCTACCAAAATTAGGTGCCCTTTTCACTCACATNCTAATAGGATGGTGTGAGTAGCATTCATGTGACATCACTGGTGATGTAACCCATGTTATTGNATTAAGGAACTGTCTGCCATTAGTCTCCACTAAGATGTTGCCATATTTTGTTTGCCATACTTTATACTGTTTGGAAGCAAGTCATCAACATCTTTGAAATCTTTTCAACCAAAACTAATATAATTGATTTAGTATTTCATTAATGGATGGATCCTAGGACCATGGAGGCCNTGAAGGAGGCTGATATACAAGGTTGAAAAATTAAGCTGAAAAAGAGAGATGCTTAGTGGAAATGGACAAATTCATCTTTTTGCTCCTGGTGCTCATACAAAACTCCTGTCTTCTTGAAGTTGTATTTCATGCTATATTGCATCAAAGAAATCAAGTCTCTTTCTATCTAAACCAGTTTAGGGTAGATTTCTAAACATACAACCAAAAATATGGTAATTAACATACTGTTTCATTGGGTTGTTGTATGAATTAACATAACCAGCATGCCAAGAGAGTGCACCTACCAAATGACATGCCACAGGTAATATTAATGGAGCCTTAACTTTGAATCAATTATATCCAAAAGTATTGTGGAAAAATATTACATGATGAAACTCTCNATGATGCTTGATAATTTGAGATTCATCACTCTGGCACTGAATGTTATAGAGAAAAGGAAAAAGAGCTGTAGCTCTATCAAGGCATTGCTGCTTGCTCAGTACCTAAGTCATGTTTGTGTTAGATTTAAGCACACAAAAAGAGCAGCCTGATATTTGAAGTACATAATTATGCACATTCTTCTTCCCTGAGGAAAGGAACATCACAGTCGAGTCTTTTAGCTAGAAGCATCTTTGAGTCACACACTGTGAGCATCCTTAATGTCCTATGACTTTTACCTACAGCACTTTTAGCCTTAACAGGCAAGGGATGTGGGGGGTGAACATTTATATCTTTGGTGCATATCATGGATTGATCTGTTATGACACTTATGTATAGTCATAAANGCAAGAAGAACTGGGGCAAAAGTGACTCTGAACCACTCTCATTTAATGCTTCCTATTCAATCTTTTCACAATAGAGAAATAACTATCAAGAAGATGAATTTTTAATAGATCTTTAATGAATCTGTCCTGATATTTCCTTTTCCCTTAAAGAACTAAATTAAGAACATTTTCACATTTCCCTCTTAGTTCTGATTTTCTAAAGGCAAATTTAGTGTGAAAGACATGCAGCAGAGAGAAACCTAATGTCTATGGGTCTAAAATGGGCTGGCTTTGTGCAGGCAAAGCCAAACAAGCTTAGGCGGGGGATATGCTAATATCTGGAGGCATGAGAGCCATTTGAAAGTGTGGTACAGGCTAGCCCTATACAAACTTGTGANTCAGTCAAAGTCTGTATTGTGTGTCATCACATGTGTAGGCAGACCTTTCCCCCACTCTCTGGGACCAACGAGGAAGTGATTACCCAGCATCATCTTCTTCTAACAGTCCACAAATGTGTCAGTAAGCATCTATCTATCAAGCACCGAAGATCAACATGGATGCGGAAATCTGTCCTGGTGTCAATCTTCCAGTATCTTGTAGGTGAGCAGAGAAGAAAAAGCAAGTGTGTTGATAAATGAAATAAAAGAGAGCTTAGGGTAAGGGAAGAATGAAGGGCTGAAGAGAGGAGATGAAAGCCATGGACTGGACAGGAGCAACCATCTGAGCTGGAGAGGAGATATGGTGTAGCCAAAGCCAAGAGAGGAGTTCACAGAGACCTTTTATGAAGTAAAAGAAAATATTCTAGATTTAGTGATTCTTTTTCTTTTTAATAATGGATTTTGCTGTGTAGCCCAGGCAGACATCAAACCCTTAACCCTTCTGCCTCAGTCTCCTTAGTGCAGGAGTTATAGGTAGTGACTGCCATGTATATTAGCATATTAGTATAACTACAAAATGCTATTTAAATGAAATAATCCTTGCATTGTATTAATTTACTACTGTTTGTTTGTTTGTTTGTTTGTTTTGAGACAGGGTATATCTGTGTAACAGCCCTGGCTGTACTGGAACTCACTTTGTAGACCAGGCTAGCCTCAAATTCACAAAGATCTGCCAGGTTCTGCTTTCCTAGTGCTGGGATTAAAGGTGCATGCTACCATGCCTAGTTCATTTATTTATATAAAAAAAGATTAAAGGGTATAAATATGAGTTCTGTGGGACTTAATAATTTTATGGAACTTCAAGAAAAGAATAAAATGCTAATTAAACAATTCTAGGCATGGGAATGTAGTTTGGTTTGTAGAAGCCTTACTTAGCATGAATGAAGCCCAAGACCTCCAGTGCCACATAAACTGGCACAGTGGCATATGCCTGTAGTCCTAGGCTCCACTGTTGAGTTCAAGGCCCGTCTAGGAGACATAAGACTGTCTCAAAAATGTTAATAATAATAATTCTAATAATGCTTCCAGAAGAAATACAACAGCAGGTGTAGGAGCACTCGCCCCCTATCTGGTTGGAGGGCAAAGGGAAAGTGTCTATTTCTTATTACCACATGGTCTACAATGGAACCAAGTATACTGAACCACCAAAGAAAGAATAAGCCTTAGCAATAGGAAGATTATCCTGTTCCCGTATACTGTGAACTGGAGGCCTCAGCGGTCCACATAGCTCATTAGATGGCTTTAATGAGTGATTCCACTTTGGAAGCAACTCAGGCCTGAAATAAAGATGAAAAGGCAGCAAAGAGGGGCCTAACTGTTGCCTTTAGGCAGGCAAATCAAAGTATCCACACTTGAAAAAAAGATAGAAAAAAAAAAACCTCTTCAAAGTATTATTATTCTTTTGCTCATTTTGCCTAACTCAGACCAATGGACATTCCAGCAGAATTTCTGTCTTGTTTTGACCTCAGAGAGGCAAGACTTCGGGAAGACAGAGGATATTGTCCTTATCGTGTAAGCATCATCCATTCCTTAAGTTATTAGGGATTGTCCTTTTGAGAATCTNTCTCTCTCCAGGANTACNGAGTCATTTGGGTGAGCCTGGACAGCCAATTNGGGTTCTTTTGTAAGACTGGTCTGCTCGTGAGAGTGAAAGTCTTGATCTGTTTTGGCAAAGAAACTAAAATTTCCAAATTTGTTATGTATGCACCAATGGAAATTCAATANGGTCATAATCTAAGGAATATTAACACCAGCACAGGAAACAACGCTTAGCGCAAGGGAATTGTGTTTTCTCTGACATGGTCAGGTAGCAGAGAAGCTCTCCATCTCTGTACCTCTGTGCTATGGGAACCAGTGAATACATTTTCTTAATTTACCTCTGTTAGTGACCATTGAGTGACTGTCATTTGGCACTGAAAGTCTTGAATGCAGTGTATTCCAAACTTTTATGTAGCAATGGGAAAGGACTCTAAAATGGAGGCACGCCCTCTTTTGTCACCATACATCATGTGTTTGTAGTGTCATCTCAAGAGNGACTGATGAGAAACGGAAGAGTGACAACAACCATGTACACATCTACCTTTCATCTCATTTCACTCAGGATAGACTAGGATGGGTAAGTGTTGTCGATAGCTTCAGGAGAAAGAAAGTTACAGATAAAACTAAATTGTGAGTGCGGATGGAAGGATCCAATTTAGGAGCATGACTTGACCCTCACAGACATGCACTGTTATAGTACTGCGGAAAAGTGCATCTGTCTGAGGTTGTTTCGGCTGACTAGACTTCACCAACGGTTGATAACGGCAAATGAACGGATCTTATTGAGTCCCCATTGGGAGCTCTTGATGGAGCACAGCCCTCATCCATGCATCACCTCAGAAGATCTTCATAACTCTGAATGGACGGGGACAAAACAGTCACTTTCATGAGAACACAAAACCTAGGCTCTGAATTTCTTTTGTAAAAGTGGGGAAACAATATTTCAAAATTCATAATCATCTGCACTGAAAACAGCTCCTATATTTTCTGATCCCTTAATCTGAGTGCAGCCGAAATTGATTTCAGGACATAATAGGTTATATTTAAATTTGGGTAATTTCTTGTCCAGTAGATTCTAGGTTCAACTAGGTATTATTTCAGGCAAGAGATGCTTCTGGACTTCACTGTCCTCCTCTGTCAAACATAAGCAATGAATTCCTAAGTAATGAGTCTAATTTGGTGAGTGTGAGAGAAAAAAAAAGCTATAACTTGGCCCAGGAAATATTTGCACATTTCATTCTTATAATTTAAAAAAATTATTAATGTTTTAGTGTACAAAATAATGGGTGTATTATGGCATGCATGTCCATCACTATGCTTTATTCGATTCATCTCCTTTCCTATCGGTCCCTTTCTCTCTACAAAGAGTCTCTCCCTCTTCGGCTTTCATTTGACAGAGAGATAGACATTTCACTTTTAGGAAGGAAGAGATAACAGTAATTGTCATGAACTGAGGTGGGATATAGTGGAGATTAATAGTGGGAAACAGCTCACTTGCAGGTCAGGTGGTTTTGAGAGGCCCTTGGGCTGATTTGCCTGCTGGATTGATGCTTAGAAAACACGGGNCACATCCTGGCAAAGGGACAGATTTTCTTCAGGATGATATAAGGGCCAGATTCCAATCTTCCTAGCTTTACTTTGCCCCCACCCTACCCCTTTCTCATAATCTCCTATGCAGAGTTGGAAGGGTGAGAGCGATGGAAGTAGAAGACAGAAGACAGAAGACAGACTGTAAATTACAGTTCAGGCAACAGGAACAGTGCCTCCAAGGTCAGAGTGTCAACCAATTATGTAAAATCCTGCGGAAATAGAAGTCAGGGAAAAGCGAGCCGACTCTGGCATTTTAGTAGATCTTTCCAGAGCCCCCTTCAACCCGCTACCCCAGTGCCACCCTTAGCCAGGTCTTTGTATTTAGTCCGCCTTCCCTCATCTTTCATTCCAATTGCAACAAAATCAACCTAAAAACTTTTCCTCCTCTCGGTAAGTCAGTAGCAGAGGAGCTTTTTCACAATTTTAGACCAGTTTTCCTCAGTGTCTCTGGCTGAAGCTAGGGCTGCTGGGCAGCTCGGGGTGGGGGTGCCATACCCGGCAGCTCGGGACTGGGACTGGGCTCTGGCTACACCGGCAGGTGTCTGTTCTCCGGGCACAGTAGGATGCCAGCTCCTGAAGCCCGAGAGCCCGCGGCGGGCACGCGCGACGAGGGGGTGCGCTGGCAAGGGGTGGCTTCCTTCCGCAGGAGCTATTTTTAGCAGCGCATCGCCCCCCTCTTCCCGGGGCCGCCGGCGTGGTCGCCTCCAGCTCACGGCCGCCGCTCTGCAGCTCGGCGCCGCCTCCCCCGCCGCGGCTGGCTCTTGGTAGCTTCCACGCGGGCAGGTCCGGAAACTGAGCATGTCTGCAAGCGCTCGGCGGCCCCGGTGGTGGCGGGGGCAGAGCCCGGCTGCGTCAGGCTGAGCGCAGTCCGCGCGCGGCCGCGGGAGCGCAGTGCCAGCGCCGCCCGGCCCTGCCGAGAGGGGCGCACTCGCCGCTGCGGGGCTCGCACCGCTCGCCGCAGCCCCCTCCCGCCGACCCGCAAGTAAGTTTCTGCGGCTGCTGGGAGCCGGGGTGAGGGCTGGGCGCCGGGGGAGCCCGGGCTGGCGAGCCGGAGGAGAGCCTGGACACCCGGAGAGCGAGAGCGGGCAGCCTTCTGCCTCCGGTGCCCGGCGCTTCTCCTAGCCGCTGGGCAGGTTGAGATCGCCGAGTTACATGGATGCTCCAGCAAAGGCAACGATGAGCAGACCCTGAGGGCAGAGTGGCTCAGGGGTCAGGTGGGGGGCACACGGGAAGGAGGAAGGACCGCAGGTGAGAGAGCGGACCCGCAGGCCAGGAGCCGGCCAGTGCCGGATGGGGAAGGGAAGGTTTGGGACGCAGGGACCTGCCTGGGAACAGCCAAAAAGGAAAAGTGGGTGTCCCTGGGACAGAGAGGGGGTCAGAGAGCAGAATAGAAGGCCAGTGCGTCCTGAACTAGGATGACAGAAGGGAAGATAGGTAGAAAGTGGGACGTGTGAAAAGCGGATTTGTACCAGAGCAAAGGACACCAGTGGAAGGGTTAGTGGGCGCTTGATGGGAGGATAGACTTGGTTTATTTGGGGAGTCAGAACAAGCTTAGATAGAGATGATGGAGAGAGGCAGGTCTGATTCAAGCCTCCCGAAGGACTGTGTGAGGCAACATGTTGAGAACCAGCGGGTGCAGAAAGTGGCTGGGGCGGGGGGGATGGGGGCTGGAAAGGTGATGAGGGATTTGGGTGGGGAGAGGTTTGAGGAGGGAGTGAGGCAAGGATCATGCCGAGGAAAGGGGCTGCTGATGGGTTTGCAGACCTGGGGAAAAGGTTGGAGGTTACCGATGAGTCAAGTCCCCTTGACAGTGTTTAGAAGCGGTTCCCATAGGTTCCTTTGCAGTCTGAGTTCCTCCTCCATCTCCTACTTGGTTTGGAGGCGCCTAGGCTCCCTGGTATATGTGGACAGAGATGAAGCAGTGGGGAAGGTAGTCACTTTAGGGGAACCACCAGTGCTTCCTTTACGTGAAATCCGGATTCCCTTTAAGCAATGTCGGTCTGGATTTGTGCATTACAAAGAGGGGGAGTGGTGTGTGTTCTAGGCCACGGGAATCCCTAGTCTCATACGGGTTGGGGGGATGTGTGCTTTGGGTTGGGAAGTGAGGCAGAAGTCTGCAGCATGCAACACGCAGCACGGAGTATACATGCTTGCGTTTGCAGGTGCATGTTGCCGGCCAGGGGTCGTCTGTGTTGCTGCAGTCTGTCTCCCCGACTGGGAGATCCAGGACTCCGGAGGTGGCCCAGCACATGCTTCCCCATGTCTCTTCTACCTCCTTTTGCTGGCCCATAGCCTCTTCCTGGTCACCTTTTATTCGAAACCTGATGCTGCTCATGGTCCCTGATTTCTGTGCTTGGAGGGACGCATCTCAGGCAGGGCTGTTCCCATCACCTACTCAGGGAAAGAATCCTGGCAGTCTCTGATGTCCGAGGGCTCTGGAACCATGGGTCCCTCTTAGAGGATGTGGTCCTCTGGGGGTCCATGGTTCTCCTGCATCGCTTGCAGGTGACAGTATATGATGACATCTAGGGACACAGTAAGCAGGTAGCTTCCCATGGACTAGGAGGGGCCAGTGAGGGGGGTGAGAACAGTGAGCATTACTTACCTGTTTCTGAAGGGGGACCTCCTCTCTGTTCCAGGCATGTAAATAAATTACTAGTTAGTTCAATAAACAATCCAAAATCTTGTTGCGAAAATGCCTATTTGACCAGCAAAGATTTTACCCACCAGCCAAATGAATCAAGAAGGATCTGCAGGTTCCAGGGCCGGAAATGGGAATGAAGAGATGCGTGTCACCACGATCATGTCTTCTCAAGCACTGTCCAGCTGGGCATGTCTTGTCGGTGGGCAGGGTTTTAAGCTGCGATGCTAGAGTAGGAAGTGAAACTGAAGATGATGCTGGAAACCTGGACCATCTGGGGGGGATGGGGAGGGGACCAAAGCTCGAGTTGTGGTCTCAGGCTGCTGCTTCCCAGGCTGGGTCTCAGAGATTATGTGTCATTACACGTATGTTTAACACATCCAAAGAGGGGAGGCAGTGGGTGGTGTTCAGACGAAGAGAAGCAATAACTGGGAGTGTTGAGAAATGGCATGGGTTTTGTTTTGGTTTGGTTTTGTATTTTTTTGCACAGTCTTGCCTGACCTGTGGAGTGACACAACCAAGAAGACAGTGCTCTTCTAGTGGCCAGGGCGTGCTGTTTTACTTCATTGGCTGGCCCAGATTTGGGGTCACTGTTTGAAAATATGTCGATTTTTCTAGAGATCTGAAAGGTGGGGAATTTGAATAAAAAGGTTTTTGCTGTCATCATTGGCTTCTATTGCTGTGAGTTTTTCAGTTGATTGTATAGACCATGTGAAGTACAATAAGTGATTCTTTTGTAGCCTGCTTCTTCTTTTTTTCCTTCAGAATATAGTTCTAATAAAAACCTAACTGTATGTTTGCCTGAGTTGACTTGGTGGGGAGAGGGTGTCAAGGAGGGAGGGAGGGTTGGACACGGCTGTTCAGTAGAGACAGAGACAGCAAGGAGTCCAAAGATCTCATGAGTGTGAAGGTGAAGGGAGGTGAAGGCTTTATTTGTTTAATGCTAAATTTAGTGTGAAATGAGACGATCCTTCCTCCCCAAATCTTGCCTTTTAAATACAAAGGATTGTGGGTGCCCTCCAGCTGCTCTCTCATTTCTGGAGTTCCGAAGTTGAAGCCTAACTTGACAATTCTCCTGGAGGATCCATCCCTAAGCCTAGCTAAGCTTCAGCAAACAGTGAGGTCTGCTGCCCTAAGGTAAAGGCATTTAAAAAAAACTGAGAATAAAAGAAATATCACTCAAAGTAGGTGAAAAATCACTTTGTCTCTCTCCAAGAATGGATATGATTGATAGGCTTGGAGCAGTGTTCCTCAGCTGAGGGCCTTCCCCCTGAGGCAGCCTAGCAACGTGGGGAGACACTTTTGGCTTTTATCAACTTTGGGAAAGGGTGTTATGGGCATTTCACAGGTTACAGCAGGAATTGCTACTAACATTTGATGATGAACTAGACAGTCCCCACAGTTGTAAGGTCCTGGATGTCATACAGCTTAGAAACCATGGCTTTAGGCATTCCTAGGATTATGAATGGTCCCTTTAAAAATGATCTCAAACTGCCACATGGCATGCTCGTGTACCCACAAATAAATAAGAAAATGGATTTAGGTACTGAGATCAGAAGTGCAGCTCAATAATAAACATTGCTTTTCAGAGATTTCATTACAAAATGGTCCCATGTTCCCAAACATTTGTTTTAAAGAAATGAAATCTATTTATTAGCAGAAGTTCATCTCAGCTTTTAGGAAAAGTCTTATAGGGCTGAAGCGATGGCTCAGAGTTAAGAGCATTGTCACTCTCACAAAGGAGATGGGTTTGGTTCTCACATGGGGCTCACAACCATCGGGAACTCCAGTTCTCAAGGGTCTGCTGCCCTCTTGTGGCCATCAAGGGCACCAAGCATACACATGGTGCACATACAGGCAGGCAAAACACGCAAACATAAAATGAAAAGAAATGAATCTTAAGAAAAAAATAATAAGAACTTAAACTGGGGATTCCTCAAAGGCTGGTTCTATGCATTTGTGATGTGAACTGAGCAAACGATTATTACGACAACAGAACTCTTCTCCTGCAGTATGATTCACTATGCTGCTTCTGCTTATTCACTAGGTTCCCTATGTTCACTATGCTGCTTTTTAAAAAAGAAAATGTTAATTTCTAAATTGAAATTAACTTAAAAATAACAATCAGTCCTTTTTTTTTTTTTAAGTGAGTGAGTGAGCAGAATCAGAAGACAAAATGTTAGGGGAAGCCTTGTGAACTATTCCAAGGAGAAGCCTTAGTGTTCAGTCACAGAAAGGCAGGAGATCCAGATACTTTTTCTGTATTTAGTTTCCATATTAAATCAACAGAATGGTGTGTGAGAAGGGACAACAAGCTTTTCTAGTCACTAGCACAATACGTTGCCTAGAAGAGAGGAACCATAGTTTGTACTCATTAGTGGAATGAGCTCTGGTGCTGTTCTGTCATAGCCTGCATGCAGGACCTGAGAACATTTACTAGGTAAGAGCTTTACCACTATCACGCCAAGGCCTGGAAAAAGTACAGGCTTGCTCAAGGTGTCTATTGCTTTCCTGGCCTCACTCTCTCCCCTCTATTTATCAATTCTTAGTTCTTTTCAGATTCATTCTGAGGGAATCATCATTAGAGCTGCTTCCTTCCTCTCTTGTTCTAATAATCATGCCCTGCACTTTTAGCCCTTAATGTCCCTGAGGGATTCCTGCAGAGCAGAGATTTCACATACCTACCAAGCCCCTGGAGGCCTTGGCAGCCCCTCCCATTGTCCTGTGTGTACAAACAGAAGGCTCTCACCTCTCTTCTTGTGGAACACAGGTTTGTCTCTTCTGGGAAAGCCCTGGTTTCTCACAAAGCCAACCTTGATTTCCATGCTGGTGTTGCTGCTGGTTTAATCTGATGAGTTGCATGATCTTGATATTGCAAAGGATAGTTCTTTCCCAAGAGAAACAGCCGAGGAAAACAAAACCAGTGAGAGCAACACCAGGCTCATGGAGGAGCCTATGCTAGGAAATGACGGGAGCTACAATATGAACCAATGAGAATCATATGTTAATATAACTCAAAGCATTTGAGATTTGACAACAATAGACTTTGTCTATGATTTGAGGTCTTTGGATTTGAAATAGCCTCTGCCTTGTACACTATTTCCAGTGTATAAAACCAAGTCTGTTTAGGATAATAGTATTTTTATGCATGTCATAAAATGTATTTATGAAAAGAAAAACACAACATGAATATTCATTTTTAAATTTAGATCAGTTGTAGAGATATATAATGATTTTTAAAAGAGACCTCAGAAGAGTTTGTGAAATGTAGGAAGCTAAAGAAACTGTTAAGGAGAAACTATCGATTTTTGTGCATTGAAGAGACAGGAGAAGAGAGTGAGATTTGAGGTGAGAGGGGTCAGTTCTTGTCTGCTCTTCCTTTCTATGGGAAATGGTTATTGATTTTGTTTGACATCTGAGTGAGGAGAGATGGTTTTCTCGTGCAGAGACTTGTTGAATAGATCATGCCTGTCTGTTTACAGTTCTTTTTTTTTT
>LZPO01076574.1:0-14591 GCA_001675575.1 Neotoma lepida
AAGAAATGTTCAATATCCTTAGCCATCAGGAAAAGGAAAATCAAAACTACTTTGATATTCCTTCTTATACCTGCAAGAATAGTTAAGATAAAAAAAACAGATTCTTAAGGGCAAATGTGGTCTTTCATATATTTGTACTCAATTTTACAGATATCACAGCATGTCCAGTGAGTACAACTNCATAATTCTAACTCTTGAGGATCAAGTGGTTGTTCATTGATTTAGAATGGTTCAGGATATTTTTAGTGAATTTAAATATGAAATTCTAAGCTACTTGACATGTGAAAATTAGCTCCCTTATCTTTCATTCTTCTAAATTTATTTATATCTATAAATATTTAATTTGTTAATATTCCCTCATAGAGCTGAGAATACAATAATTAATTTAAAACAAACTAAGGAAATACCACCTTTTTATTAATTTTGACACAGTTAGTAATTGAAGATACCTTGTCATCAGATAAAATATTATTAATTTAATTTGCATAAACATTTTTATATTATTTGTTACCATGACACCAGTGGAATGGTTTTATTTCAGCTTAGACAAGGAAAAGATAAAACTTAGCACTAATGATATTCTATTTGGGAGACTTTCAGGGACTGAGCATACTTGCTAATTAATTCCAGTGAGTGACTTGTGGAAATGGTCCAGGGGAACACAGATGTTGACTTTTTCTTTACCACTTTATCTTTATCTGGATCATGACCACATCAAGATGGAACTTCTGATGAAGTGGCTCAGTAGGTAAAGGAGTCTTCTATCAAGCCTGATAACCTGAGTTTAATGCTCTGGGTCCTCATGATGAAGGAGAGAACTGACTCCTGTAAGCTGTGTGGTGACCTCCATTTGCATGCCACAGTACACACGTATGTGTGTACATGTATACATTCAAACACAATAAATTAGTATAAGAAAAAAATTGAAATATCCTTTTGTACTATGTTGACTTTAGTCCTTGATGGAAATGAGAGGGGAAAGATTTTGGCTTTTAAGCTCAGAGGGTTTCAGTCCATCATGATGGAGATGACATGGTGGAGCTCTCATTAGGGCAGCAGAAGTTGTGGTGACCAAGAAATATAAGAACCAGAGATCAGGTATCACTTTCAAAGATCTGTCCCTACTGACCTACTTCCTTTAGCTTGGCCTTCCCTCCTAAGGTTCCACAACTTCCCAAAATATCATCATCAGCAGAGGAATGGTCATTCACCATCAATGCCCATGAGTGACATTTCTGATCCCAAACTGCAGCAATTGCTAAAAGTAACTGTCCAATCACTGTCATGATTTCTGATGTCTTTCCTTCTACAAAGTTTGATTAGATCACACAATACAGAGATGGATGATCTCTTCAGTTTGAAATTCTCTGAGACAGTTGTTGCAGTGGGACAAAGTCTTCCTTTCCGATCTGTAGAATGGGACCAGCTCACTGGTAGGTTGTAAATGTGTCATGTGCAAGAGTGTACTTGCTGAATGCTACCACATGATCAAAAAATGTAATTATATCTTGATTTTTGGTTCTCTTCATCTCTGTCCAGCCTCTTGGAGTTCTGTGTCCTCACCTTTCATTTTTCTTTAAAATACATAGTACATGGCTGGTAAGCTGGCGAGATAGGTAAAGGTACTTGATAGTAAGTCTGATGACATGAATTCAACCCCTGGAACCCATATGACAGAAGGAGAGAATAGACTTTATGTAAATGTCCCTTGACCTCCACACATGTGTTGGGGCACCCTCTCCCAAATAAGTAAATGAAATGAAGTATCAAATACAAGATAGCTGATTGCTCCATCACATATTTATCTCATATTTGCTTCTGTCTGACAGCTTTAATTTTGAAAGGAGAGTTAGAAGTTAATATTTCCAAACAAACTTCCAAATTGTTATATGTACTTAGGAAGTTAAGTAAGAAATCATAAACTTAAGTAGGTATACCTAGAGTTTCACATTTTGTTACTTAGAATGTATCAGTTAACTAATATTATATAACAAAACAATCTCAAAATCTCAGTGGCCTGAAATGATAAGCCATATTTTCCTCATATGCCTGCAGACCATCTGGGTGTCTCCTGAGTTGGACTGGCTGTGCTGTTAATGTTGTTATATTGACTAGACCCACTCATATACCTGTGGGTTGGCTCAGAGTCAGGAGATCTAGGCTGACTGCTGGGAGTAGCTTAAAAGGGAAGTGTTTGAGATCACTAGAGAAAACCAGGCACTAACTTCTAGAGATGCTGGAAGCCACAAAGTGAACAGAAACCTACAGGATACTTTAAAGTTTTGAATGGAATGGGCACAATTTCATTTCCATCTAATTTGTCTGTTGGCCACATCAAGCCACATTTTCAGTGTGATTCAGGTTGAAAAGGTAGTGGATCTAAGAAGATGTATAAAGAACCAAGGCAAGCAGTGCCATTTGTTGCAAAGACCATCTGCTGCATTCACTTTCTCAGTCTTCTATAAACCCAATGGTGCTGTTTCTTTGCTAAGTGTTTGCCCAGTCTGCTGTCTGATGCAGCAGGTTTATTTAGAACTTAGTTGTGCCATTGCATTCCAGAGTACTGCCCACTTTATCTTGNACAACTTAGGGAAAAAAACTCTAATTCTAGAATATTTTCTTCCTTTGCAATGAGTGATAATCTAAATGATTGATGTTTTTGATCATAGTTTGGCAAGTAATAAAGACCTATAATTTAAAAATATATAAGTAGAGTAGTTTTAGACACACTGAAGACAATACACAAATATTGCAGTCAAGAGGCCACATACTTAGGCTTTCACAAATTACTGCACCAAGGTGAAAAACAACTAAAAAATAAAATAACAGTTCAGGGCCAAAAATTAGAATATACCAATATAATCCCAGCATTTGCTAGGTGGGCACAAAAGATTCAAGGCCACCTTTGGCTACATAGTAGTTTGAGACTAGCCTGGCTTACATGAAATCCTGTCTCAAAACAAAAACAAAAACAAAAACAAAAACCAACCAAACAAAAATCCTCAAAAAAGTCAACAACAATGAAAAAATAAAGTAACACTTCAGAATTCACAGTTATATTCAGAAAAAGCCAACTTTCCTATTGGGAAGTTGTGTAAATTGTGATATTACCCTTGGAGTACATTTCTTGGTTAAGGAGGACAGGGCCTGCATGTACCAGATTTTATGTTTTTAATGAAAATTTTGGCATGAACTCCATGGGCATTGGTTTTGTGGCAGGAGATGGATTTGTTACAAATCTATCATCTATCAAATCTATGTGTCATCTGTCCGTATTATTTAATATCTATTAATCATCCATTTGTCATTGATCTGTACATACAGTGTATACATACCCTATGCTAAGGGCAATGTGAATAGTTCAGAAAGCTGGACAAAAAGGCAAGTGACTAAAGCCAAGTAACTAAAGCATTCAGCAGATGATTGATGACACACCTTGATTTTATAGTGTAGTCAAGGTTATATGCACATAAACTGGAATTATTTGAGGGCCATTTAAAAAGTTGGAATGGGGGCTCCCCAGGCATCTGTTCATATGAACAGTTCACTTAAAGAAGAATCTTCTTGAAAAGGTACGGGTGTTAGTATACACAACCTCCAAACACTGGGGAGGGTAAGTTGATCTTTTCCTGTGGTTCTTGGGTCACCAGCCAAGGCCCTGAATGAACATCCTAAGCAAATGCTCTACCATTCATCTTCTCCAGGCCCAGAGAAGATCATTCTAAGCACTGTGAGCAAATCACCTTCAGCACTGTTTACAGGGGTGGCCTTGAGTTCTAGACAGGGAGGTCAACAGTGGAATTGAACATTGTTTCTTCAAGATGTGAAGTTCATCAGAGGCACAGGTATTTATTTAGAAGCCTATACGGAAAGTATCTGTGCTTCTTCTGATGTGCCTGTCTTCCCATGTAATGGGGTTGAGGGCTGATGAGTTTTATCCCTCCTCCCCTTGGGGGACATGAGGAAGTACTTCTATTGCTTCTGACTCCTGCTGAGGCAGCAGAGAAGTAGCTAACTTTTTTGGGTTGAACCTTGTGCACTGAGATTTGTCTACTAGTGGACAAAGTGTTCGTACAAGGCATGTCTTGGTCCACCTCTTCCCCTTCTTGGCCACTTTACATCTCCATGTAGTTAGCTTGTGAAAAACCTATGGCCTTTTGTCTGTAGAGTCTTGTGAAGGAAATCATACACACTAAAGGCAACTCCCAAGTGCTTCAGGGTTCCTATTATTTTGTCTGTCAGCAACCAATGCACTCCAGATGGAGGGTGTACAGTAGTGCTTGCTCTCCAGCACCACTTGAATCCTCAAGGAGATTTTGTATCAGCAACTCCAGTGGAGGCAAGAGTCCTCCATGTTACTCCAGCACAAGGTAGCAGGAAAATGCACAAGTCAAACTACGGAAAATGAGCATTGAGATGTGCTACAGAAGCACACCCTCTCAGTTAAATGATTTTTGTACGCTTGGGAAAAGCTTCCATGGAGGTTACAACAGCTTTGCATCATCCTCCAAGCTCTCTCTACTGCAGAGAACTTAGGATGAAAGTCAGACCTTTCTGTGTAAATGGTTCCCGAGTCAAGGGTATGGATCCCGCTATGCCTCTTTGTGAATACTGGAGATCCAGATTTAGAATTCCAGGCAGAGAGCTCAGCTTTTCATTCTAACTTCTCTTTCCAGCATAATTACTCAAGAGTCCAGTATTTCAGAGAATTCCATATAAACAAACCAGTTCAGTATTTCTTACATGTCTCTTGTGTCTTGAAGCATTATGAGTAATGACCATGGTATATTGAACAGAGGGATACAGGCAAGGCCATCTCTTGTATACACTGCAGCAGAGAACTTAAGTCCTGCCACACTGTTGATGGGACCAGACAGTCAGCAGGAGAGGGAACCAGCTATACTGGAGACTTGGCAACCTCGGCAGAACAAAGCTTAAGATGGAGTGACATCAGCACATGTAATGAAAGATGCCACCGGAGGCAGCATTAGTGAAATGGCACATTTATTTGGTTTCCCAGAGATTGGAGTGCTTGCTAATGTTGTTGGCATTTCCCTCTCAGAGCCAGACCTGATGCTGAGACAGGAAGAAACAGAGCCAGAGCCTCTTTCATTGATTAATACACCTGTGGGAAATCTGTAGGAACATATGTGCTTGGGGAGAATTATTATTAGGTTTTCTAGGTGTGGGGTTTTTTGAGACAGGTCTTCATTAACCTAAGCTTGCCTTGGACTCATTATGTAGCTGAAGATAACTTTGAACTCCTGCTTGTTCTGACTCAGCTCCCCACAAATGCTAGGATTAGAAGTGTGCACCCTGACATCTGCTTTAGGAAAAGCTCTCTTGGGGAATCTGGAAGGCATTTAATAGTAAGTGAGGAAAGAGTTAGACAATGGTTTCTGTACAGATGACTTGCTGTCACTGTCACTCCTGTGGAAGTNCAGATGTTGAAGATCTGAGCCCGTATTTTCCATATACCTACTTCTGCTCCTTTTAACTATAGTTATACCTAATCTGATAGCCAAATTGGATACTTAAAACAAACTATTTACATATGTTTGGCAGTCTTAACTCTGTTATTTGTTGCTGTTGACAATGGATGGAGAACCTTCTATTTCACAGTTTGATAGCTCTTGTGTTCCTAATTGGTGACTCTATCAGTTAAAATTATTCCGGTTGCTGTGTCCCCATTCTTTATATATGTGACAGGAAGGAATCACAGGAATACATATACACAAAAAAGGCAAGGAAGAGATGGATGGAGGCAGAATTTAGCAAAGACACAGGAATTTCAAGTTTTATCGCATTAAATCAGAAACCATACAAAAACTATTTTTTAAACATTATGTTTTCAGATCCTGGTATCCATGGCACACAATAAAAACAGTGGTCTTAATGAATACATGTTTATAACAACACATGACTAATTGTTATTTGTGTTTATTGTCTATATAGTGACTAAGGGAAAAAGTTTACCAGAACTTGTATTTGGAGTGGACTGAGACAGGAAATAGAAAGGCCCAAAAAGGCAGTAGGAAAAGATTGAGGATGAAGANATGCACAAGGGAGAGGGACGAGTCTGTCCCTTCAAATTCCTATTTGCCATTAATCAATCTGGCTGCTTTTCTTGGCTGTTGCTCTGTGAACATCTCTAGATCTTCAAACAGAAAAGAACCTTCATGTATATTCTGGTGATGATTACTCAAAATTAGAATACAAGGTAGAGCAAACTCTTTACTGCATCTGAAAGCTGGTTAAAAAGTAAACCATATCTATGATCTCACTACCTATGAGATCATAAATACAAACAGTGGCTGTGGCTGCTTGCGTAAGAAAGCATAAGATCAAACCAGTCAACATTTCAAATGAATGGAGGAAAGTCTTCTGAGGCCCTACCCCTAGCTGAGACGCTATTTATAGTTGATGGTTGCTAAGGTAGGGTGAGAGCCAGCTTTCTGCAGGGGTGTGACTTCTCAGGTTGTCTATGCCCCACTGGATGGTTCCACATCCATATGTATGTACATTGCTAACTGGTCAGCACATGCTAAGTTATAAAGGGGGAAAAGGAGGCTATGATGTTGGGAAGGGGCTTGACAGAGAGCAGTAGAGATTATGCACGCTGTTCTTAAATAATAACAAATAAAATACTCAGATCTAAGCATTTCCAGCTGAAAAAAAGAAGGCATTTATAAGAGCTGCTTTGTTAAGACCCAGACCTCTTGGGCTAGCTCAGGTATTTTCACCATAAGGGCCCATCTCCTTTTCTGGGGCCACTTGAACTATGGGGTACAGAGGGGGAAGAGCTGCTAGATGGCACTGCCCTTCCCAAGTAGTCACTTCAGAATAGTAAGGGATTGCTTTAGGGTTTTATCAAAGTCATTAGAATAATTTTAATATCAAAAAGGCTTCCTATTTTTCAATGGAAGCTACATTCACCTCCAAAGAGAACAGATGTCATTATTAAAAATATTTTATCTATTTATTTATTTGTGTGTGTCTGTGTGTGGGGTCTGTGTCTCTGTGTGTATGTTGCTTTGTATGTTTGTATGTGCCTGCATATGTTTGAGTGTGTCTCTGTACACTGTGTCTCTGTGTGTTTGTATGTATCAGTGTGTGTGGGGGGGTTGTGTGTATGTGTCTATGTGTATGGGTGTATTTATACATTGGAGTTTCTTTACTTGGGACAAATATCCCAAGGGCATATAATTACTAAGTCATATGGAAAGTACATACTTAGTTTTAAAAGAAATTACCAAGCTATTTTCCATTGTGTTTTGCAATTTTACATTTTTAGCAGTAATGTACAAATGATGAGGCTTTTCTACAAAATTTCCAGTGTTTAGTACTTGCTCACTTTTAATTAGATTGTTTATTTTCTTATTATTGTGTTTTGAGAGTTTCACTTTTATAGCTTTTGGATAGAAGTCTGTAAGATGAATTGCTAAACAGTCTTATTAATAAAAAACCCGGAGCCAGATATTGGGGTAAAAACTGAGAGATCAGAGAATCAGGAAGATATCAGCCATGTTCTTACCACTAACAAATCCTCAGCCAAAAAGAGCCACTTCCTGTATACTCACATCTATATCCTTTCTGTGCCCTGCCATCTCACTTCCTCTCTCTGCCCAGCTACATCAGTTTCTCTTTCTGCCCAGCTCTGTCACTTCCTGTCTGTCTGTACAGACCTCCAGTTATCTCTCTGCTTAACTAGTGCTGGGAAATAAAGGCATGTGCTACCACACCTCATTCTGTCCCCAGTGTGGCTTTGAACTCACAGAGATTCAGATGAATCTCTGCCTCCCTAATGCTAGGATTAAAGGTGTGTGCTACCATTGCCTGACTTCTGTGTTTAATATATGGCTGGCTTTTTCCTCTGATCTTCAGTTCAGCTTTACTGGAGGGCACAATAAAATATCAACAAGTAAAATATCACCACAAAAGTCCTTTATCAGATTTTGGTTATAGATATATCTCCCAGTACACAGCTCTTGCTTCTCTTATGTCTTTTACGGACTGAAGGTTTTAATTTTGGTGAAATCCAGTTTATCAGTATTCACATTTATGACTATGCTTTTCATGTCTTCTCCGTGAATTTAACCTGAAGCAGAAATGATTTTATTGTGATTTTATTTTCTTCTTCTCTCTGAGTCATTATTTCTTCCTCTCCCTTTTGAGACAAGGTCCCACTATGTAGCCTTGGCTAGCCTGGAACTTGATATGTAGACTAGGCTGGCCTTGAATTTACAGAGATTCACTTGCCTCTGCTTCTGGTGTGCTGGTATTAAAACATGAACCACCATGCTCAGCCCAAAATGTTTGGAACTTTTTAAAAAAGGCTTTTTTATTAGGATTCTTAGATCAAGGTGGGAATACTAGAGTCACTGTGACATCTGTTTGTTTCTCCTTTCAACTTGAAGCTTTGGAATATTTTAATATGGACTATCCCCACAGTCTGGGTACTCTCTAAAATATTCATGACTGATGCTCTGGTAATTATTCCTATGTGATACTCTTGTGTGGTGATATTTTGTCTGTGTCCCCCAATAAAATTTATCTGAGAATCAGAGGAAAAAGGTCAGCCACTAGTAATAAAAACAGGAGTCATGCAATGTTAGCACACGTCCTTAATCTTTTCACCTAGCAGGCAGGGTCTGTCTGGATCTCTGGGAGTTCAACATCACACTGGGAACAGAGCTGAGCATGGTGATACATACCTTTAATCCCAGCATCAACCACAGAGTTCTGGAAGTCTATACAGACAGACAGGAAGTGACAGAGCTGAGCAAGAGGAGGAAGTGAGTAGCTATGCTGAGAGAGCCAATGGGAGAACAGAGCAGAAAGGAATATAGGCATGGAGATACAGGAAGTCACTCACTCTTTTGGAAGCAGAGGCATTGGTGAGGTGAGACTGGTAGCTATTCCTAGTTCCTCTGATCTCTGTCAGATTTTCACCCTTATTTCTGTGTTTTTATTTAATAAGTCCGTTAGAAATTCATTTACACTCTTGAATTCTTGGAATTACACAAAGTAGAACATTGTATCAGCCTTTCCATACTGTGACATACTGTTGCAGTTGTGTAACCCCCTCTCCATCTGAAATTGAACCCATTTCCCTGGTTACTCACTGGCTACTCCTTGTCTCATGCTGTTACAGGAGAGATGGTTTGATTTTCATTGGTTATTGATTCATATGACTGATTCAGTGGAAGCATGGCTTTAAATAAGATTGCTTTTTATTTTTATTTATGTGTTTGATGTATGTCTATGTAAAGGTTTATGAACATAGGTGCAGTGCTCAAGGAGGCCAGAAGAGGGTATCAGATCACCATAGAGCTGGTGTTATAAGTGGTTTGGAGAAGCTGTTGTTGGTATTNGGAACCAAGCTTGGTCCTTTGCAAGAATGGCAAGCACTTAAACACTGAACAATCTTGCCAAACCTTAGAAGCTTAATTTTTAATAACCTAATATTTAACCTTATTTAAAGGAGAGAGAAAAGTTTGATAACACTGAAATTTCATCCCTCATGTGGTCACATCTCTCTGACAAGTACATAGAGTCATTGACTTTTAATTACTCAAGTCCTAAATTAAATCTCTTAGGGCTAAATGGTACTTTTAAAAAATCAAGATAATTACAACTACAATTTTAGAGATAAATCCTTTTTGAAAACTGATATATTTACTAATATTCCTTTTTACCTCTGTAAATAATGTGTATCTACAAATTAATGGAAAATGTTGTTCTCTGTAGTTTCATTTATGTCTTGAGATATCCTGGGTCACTTAAATCTACTTTCCACCATTTTCTTGGTGTTTTCTCCTCCCTCAACTTCCATAACACATTCCCTTTTGCCATGTTGGAGATCTCATGCATGCTAGGCAACACTGTACTACTGAACTATATTCCTAGCCTGGTGATATTCTTTTTCTTTTTTTTCTTTTTTAAAACCTTTTTATTGATTCTTTGTGGATTTCACATCATGCACCTCAATCCAATTCATCTCCCAGTCCCATGTCCCCTCACTTCTGCCATCTGCCTTTGCAACCTGCCCCCCTAAACAAAACAAAATTTTAAAGTAAGACAAAAAAAAACCCCAAAAACAAACAACCAAAAAAGTCTCTGCATGGAAGATGCAGTGTGGCCCAGTGACTCATACAGTATATGCTTTAGTCAATAAATCTTTACTAAGTATTCATTGCAATGAGTCGTTGGTCTTCTTCAAGGCCGCTGGCTTCTCCTACACTATCAATACTGGGCCCTCACTGGGACTCCTCTTGGATATCCTGTTGTTGCCTCATGTCATGGAATTCTTATCGCTTTGGATCTACAGGTCTGGCCCCTTCTAGATGAGGTGGATATTTGGGTGGGCCAACTCTTAGCCCTGGTTCTGGGTCTGTGTGGAGCTGAGTTAGTTAGCCCACCAGCCTTCCCTCATTGTCTCCAGCCATGCAAATAACTCACCCAGAGCAGCAGGGAGCAAGGAGCAAGGCCAGTTCTCCTGCCCTCATGTCCTTAGGTCTGATTCAACCACACTTACATCAGGGTCAGCTCTACTGTTCTGCCCTGGTGAGGTGCAGGGCCCAGTCTCCTGAGTACTGCAGTTGATTAGAGGCAGGGCCAGGTCTTCCATTTTCATGCCTCTGATGCTGCAAGTGGCAAGGATTGGGAGGGGAAGGGTAGGGGGAAGAAGGAGGTGGGGGCAGCTCTCCTGATCTCATGCCCACAGGACTGGCTCACCTGTGTCCCTGCCAACAGGGTCAACTCTAGTGTGCTGCCAGGGACACTAACACAGACCCTGGCTATGGTAGGGCTATGGACCCAGATATGGTCCCTGGATGCAATTTGGGTCTGGACGACACCATGGCCCTGAGTGACAGCACAGGCCACTCAGGTCTGTATGGCCCCAGAGGAACCTTGACCCTCAAAGACCAACATGGCTTCAGGTGTCAATCCAGACTGAAGGCCTCTGCAGGGCCCTCAGTGGCAAGAGAATCCATGGACATCAAATCAGAGCCCGGCTGCAGCAGGGCCAAAGACCAATACATGGCCCTTGGCAGCAGCCAAGGCCGGGACATCACCATAGGCCCAGGTGGCAAGCAGGCCATCTATATTCATCCCATTCCTCACTACCCTAACCTCTTCAGATTGGTCTCTTTCCCCAGCACATGAATCATTCTGCTTCTCTCTTGCTCCCATTTCCCCACCCTGCACTAGCTCAACAAAATGGAGCCTGACCAGAGGCACCCAGAGGCTTGTGGTTGATTTCTGCCCACCCAGGCCAAGAGGCCTGGGGTGGAGCTGTGGCTGTCTTCTACATGCTAGCCAAGGCCTAATATTTCATTTCTTGATATCAGTTATTTCTTTCCCTTTTGACTTTTGTCCTCCTTTGCAAGTTTTCACAGGGACAGAATGGCTGTAAAATTACAAAGAGGACGATGCAGCAAGGACCTGGAGGGGCTGCCAACCAGGAGTCAGATGGCAGGGAGGTCATAAACGATATTAGACAGATGGAGAACTCCTATGGATCATGGGCACAAAATGTAGTTGAAATGATGGATATGAGGTGACCAAAATGGACTTTTTACACTTACTAGATTGAGGAGCTCAAAACAGAATCTTGGCAACTCTGTGTCTTAAGAGGCAAAAACAGTAAGGATGTTTCTTAAAAAACTAAAAATAGAACTATTGTGTGACTCAGTACCTTTACCCCCTATTGTGTAGCAATTTCCTCAAAGATAGAACATCTCACTTTGGAGAGAAGCTTTTTAAGACACAGTAAACACTTCGAACGCTTCAGGAAGTCCATGAAACTATGAGATTCACTGTGCACTTCCCTCTTCAAGTTTGGGTTAGCAGGAAGGATGTGTGTACATGCCTATAGCATACTTTGTATGAGTGTGCATGAGTACGGTACCTTCAGAGACCAGAGGCCTCAATACTTTTGGAGATGGAGTTATAGGTGGTTGAGAGAGTAAGACGAATCTTGAAAGGTCTCATTAAGTAAAAATCCTTGAGCCAGATATTGGGGTGAAAACTGAAAGATCAAAGAAGCAGAAAGAAGCCAGCCATGTTCTTACCAGTAGCAAATCCTCAGCCAAAGAGAGAGCTACTTCCTGTATACTCACACCTATACCTTTCTGTGCCCTGCCTTCTTACTCCTCTCTCTGCCCAGCTACATCACTTTCTTCTTTCTGCCCAGCTCTATCACTTCCTGTCTGTCTGTACAGACCTCCAGACCTCTATGGTTAAGTAGTGCTGGGAATAAACAGTGTGCCACCACACCTGGCTCTTTTTTCAGTATGGCCTTGAACTCACAGAGATCCAGATGAATCTCTGCCACCTGAATGCTAGGATTAAAGATGTGTGCTACCATTTCCTGACTTCTATGTTTAAATGTGGCTGGCTTTTTTTCCTCTGATCTCCAAGTAAGCTTGGAGCACAAATAAAATATCACCACATGAGAGTTGTTCGACAGGGGTGCAGGGAACTAAACTGGTTCTGTGGAAGAACAGTATTGATCCTAACAGTTGTGCTACCCTCAAACCTCTTTTGAGTCAGTGTCTCAGTATATAGCCCAGGCTTGCCTGGAGCTCACACTCCCTCTGCTTACCCTTATTTACCCTGCTTACCCAATGCTGGGATTATAGGCACACACCACCATGTTTGGTCCAATAGATTCTTGATGATGGTATCCTCTCAAATTTATCTTTTGCTCCTTTCAAGTGATTTTCCTTTTCACACCTTTGTCTAGCTTCCCCCAATCCTTTCCGCTTTTGTCTCTATCCCAGAGTGCTTCTGGCTTTCTTTCTTTTGTCTGTCTTCATCATCCTACCTTTGTGGTCTCATTTCTTTTTACTGCCTCCCGGTCGCTCCCATTCTGTCTGCCTTTCATGCACATCTTCTCCCTTTCATTTCTTATGCTCTGCTTGATGTCTCTAGCTCCACCCAGATGCCACCTCCCCCATCAAGCAGGGCTTTAGTACTCAACAATTTGAGACAGTTAAAATTGACACATCAACTTTAATTTCTCAAGTTTTCTTTATCAGGTATTTTAAGGCTTGTGCTATTTCTAAGTGGATCTTGGTTGGAAAATGAGTGATGGGTGCTTCTAAAAATGAAAATATTTAAAAAAAGCTTTAGGGTGCAGTCATTGACGTTTAATAGCAGGGGTTCCTGGTGGCGGACACCCTCTCTTACACACTTCAAAAAAAGCTGGCGACACCTAAGTGGAATTTCCTGCTGCAAATGAGAATGAAGGTNCTCATTGTAGTTCCTGTGAAACTCCATCTTTCAGAGCCACAAGAAGAAGTGAGCCGAAAGCTCGTGGAGACAAGTCTTACTGTACTGTCACCCCTGTACAGTCATGGGAGACGACTTGGCTGAGAATGTGACAGTGGGGGAAGACATTGCTTCTGTTAGCTTTTGCTTTCTGGTGTTCAGCTATGAAGAGGCTGAGTTCTTACTCACCCACTGTGTTTTATTAAATCATTCTGCATGGGCCACACAGGCTGGTGACCAATGGGTGTCTATGAAGAGACTGCCTTAGTTCCTCTGAGGACCATTTCAGATACTTTGGGCATTTGAGAAGCAGATTTTCTCTGATTACAAGGAAGCAATTCTCATCTAGCGATTTCACCTGGGTGATTTATGTATATAGCCAGTAGTGATAAGTAATAAAAGGGTCCCACTAAGTCCTGTTTCTCTGGTAACAAAGATTGATGTTATCTAGTCAAAAAAACTAAATTTGGAAGGAAGTCTATTTGCAGAGGGTAGTTTCTCAGTTATTAAAAATGTTTACCCATGTATTCACCTCTATTAATATTTTTTATTTCTTTATCTAGATTCAAGCTGCTGCCTTTTATCTTTTCATATCAACCTGAAGAACTCCTTTGAAATATTCTTGTAGGACAGGTCTAATAGTGACAAAGTCCTTGAGCTGTTTATCTGAAAATGTCTTAATTTCTTCTTCACTTATATTTTATTATACATAAAAATATATATACATATATGTGTATTTATGTATACAAATACATAAATATATATACATATATGCACATACACATAAATGTATGTATATACATATATGTATATATATATATGTGTGTATGTGTACATACACACACGGGTGCATGTGTGTATGCACATGTGTGTGTATGAGTACTCAGGGATGCCAGAAGAGGACACTGGGTCCCCTGGAGCTGGNGTTACCTGCAACTGTGACCCTCTCAATGTGGGTATGCTAGGATCTGAACTCAGGTTCTCCGCAAGAGCAGTAAGTACTATGAACCACTGAGTCATCACTCTAGGCCCTCTCCAATATCTTTGTTTTTCCAGGAATATAAGAGGCATTATTTCATAAACCATCTATAGAACATTTCATTTAAATTATAACTGAATGCCACTAGAACTTTCAAATAAGTTATAAGACTTTCTTATGACCAATCAAAAGGGCTTTTGTAAGAAGAACTTCTAACCAGTCTTATTAATAAACACACGGAACAAGAAATAAGGGTGAAAATCTGACAGAGATCAGAGGAATTAGGAGCAAGCCACCACTCACCAACGCTGCCTCTATTTCCCAGGATTGAACC
>LZPO01076574.1:31310-49989 GCA_001675575.1 Neotoma lepida
GAACTCACAGAGATCCGCCTGCCTCTGCCTCCCGAGTGCTGGGATTAAAGGCATGCGCCACCACTGCCTGGCTCTTCTCCTTCTTCTATTCTGATTATTCTTAGTTTTGGCCTTTTCATGGTGTCCCAGATTTTCTGGACATTTTGTGTTACGACTTTTTTGGCTTTAGTGTTTCCTTTCACTGTCAAATTTATTTCCTCTATTGTATCCTCCACATCAGAGATTCACTCTTCCATCTCTTATATTCTGTTGGTTATACTTGCATCAATAGTTCCTGTTCATTCCCTCAGATTTTCTATTTCCCTTGTTTTGTGTCTTCTTCATTGTTTCTGTTTCAATTTTCAGGTCTTAAACTNTTTCCTTCACCTATTTAATTGCTTTTTTCTTGGCTTTCTTTAAGGGATTTATTAATTTCTTCCAATTTTTGTTTGTCTTTTCCTCAATTTCTTTAAGGGAATTTTTCATTTCCTCTTTACGGGCCTCTATCGTCTTCGTAAAGTTATTTTAAAAGTCACTTTCTTCTATTTCCTCTATGTTGTGATATTCCGTTCTTGTTGTAGAATCTCTAGGTTCTGGTGGTGCCATATTGCTCTTTATGTTGTTTTATTAATTTTTGCACTGGGATCTATCTATCTCTTCCTCCAATAGGTGCAAGAGGTATCTATGTCTGAGGGAGTTGCTCTTGGTCTCATCTGTGCTTACTGTGTCTATGTCTCAGGGGGCCACTCTTGGTCCAATCAGAGCTCTTGGTCTAATTGGAGCTCTTGGTCCAATCAAGGTTGGCATATTCTGTGTCTCAGGGAGCCACTGAGGTCGCAGGGGGATGGGTGGGTTTGGGGCATGGAGTGGCTCTTACAGATTGCAGAGTCCAGTCCTCTGAGGGGTGTTGGTGGATTGCGTGCCCCCAGGAGTCTTCCCTGCTAGCTTGTACCTTTTGGTCCAATCAGAGATGGTGGAGTCTATGTCTTAGAAAGCCACTGAAGTCTCACGGGGATGGGTGGGTTTGGAGCAGGAAATGGGTCTTGTAGAGTGCAAGGTCCTGTCTGATGACAGATGTTGGTGGGGATGCATGCCCGCAGGAGTCTTCCCTGCTGGTCTGCACCTGGGGCAGTGATGGGTGGGGAGAGGGAGGATGGGTTTTGCCTCCAGGGCCTAGGTCCTAGAGACAGGACACTCAGCCTGGGAGAGGAGACACTCGCTCTTGGTCCTGCTTCTTATACTTCAAAAAATGTTTTTTGGTAATTTCATACATGAACACAATATATGTATACTTTATTCACCTTCCCTCCTCTAGCTTCCTTATTTCTCTTCCAGCTCTCTGTCTCTCTTTCTCTCTTTCTGTGTGCATATGTGTGTATGTGTCTTTCCTACCAAATCCAATTAAGGATGTCTGTATGCCCATGGGTGAGGTGTACCAGCCACTGGAGCATGGGTAGCCCATCATAGACCATGGCACTGAAGAAATCTAATCCTTCCCCTTCCAGAAGCCATCAACCACCAGTATCTCCTCAGCTAAGGGCCTATGAGCCTCTCCCAACTTCTTGTTCTTACAATGTTTTAACCCTCTCTTTCATGATGTTCCCTCAGCCTTTCTTATTGTTTTTTTTTTGTCACAGTGATGAAAGAAGAACCTAACATACACATATATTTATGAAATTTCTTTCAATATTCTAATATTGAAATATTATATAAACATTCTTTTGATGAGTTAGTAATGTCACCTACTATGATTCTGTTTATAATAGAAAACCCCAAAACGCAACAACACAAATAATTGTGATAAGTACAAGAGAAAAATGACATAGCTTCTCACTTTGCCTTGGAGCTGAATGGAAAATGTGATGACTGACATCTTTGCTCTCTATTTCTTAATAATTTGGGCTAGTGAGATCCTTCCCTGAATCTCTGTTTGTGCTACATCAGGTGGAGCGGTCATTATGAGCAGTTCAGTCTCACCAGGATGACTTCTGAAGGAGGCATACATACCCAGAGTTTGCCTTCACACCCAATCATATAGCAAAATGTAAGCCATGGGCATGTACTGCAGGAAAAATGAATATTTATAAGGGAGTGGCTGGTGTAATGAAGATTGTAGGATGGATGGTGTTAGGCCAACCACATGAACTTTCCTAAGAGCACAGATCTTAATTTTACTAGTTTCCACAGATGTCAGCACAACACAAGATTATTTACAGTTGTACTGACTCTCAATGCTCATTTCATATGTTTTAGTTATAAGAAAACATTTAGGAAAATTACACTTAAAACCAGGGTAAATATAAGGAGAATGTTATTTTAGTTGGGTGGAATTATCAATGTTAGCCAAGATTTTTGCCTTTTCTCCTTTCTTGAAAGCATTAATGAAATTCTTTCTAGCGGGTGAATAACTATTTTATCAGGAAAATGATGCATAGGACATTATAATAAGAACATACCTATCTTTTAAAATTTACCTTTAATTTTATTACATATAAATGTTGCCAACAATAGTGAAAAGGAACATTTAATAATCCCAGATAAAATCAATACTATATATATATGTGGCAAATAGCTTCAAATTTTAATATTTGGAGTAGAAGAGANGGCTCAGCAGATAAGAGTACTTACTGCATTTCAGAGAACTTGAGTTCAGTTTCCAGTATTCATGTCGGGCAGCACACAACTATCCATAATTCCAGGACTAGGGGGATCCAGTGCCATCTTCTGGCCTCTTTAGGCACTTTTATACACATGGCATACAATGACATGCATGCATGCATGCACACACAGGTATATACATGTGTACATACACATACAAAATAAATCTGTAAAAAAATCTGAATATTTATAATGATTGAATTTTTCACTTGCAAAGAAAAGAAATAATAAAACATGTAATGTTAAAGACAAATGATATGTATAAAATCAATAAAGTAAAAAAATATAAATCAATAACTAAATACAGGTAAAGAATTAGAGCTAGAAAATTCTGAATTATTTTGTGGTGCTTGGAATTGAAATTAAGACCTTATACAAGCTAAGTGGGTGCTTTACCCCTGAAGTACATACTCAGTGAAAGTTCTGATCTTGAGTGCAACAGAGTGAGATGCAGCAAATATGAAAGAACAGTTGTCCAGTATTGAAAGTACAGTGAGAATATCAACATGTTTGTTTGGAAAAAAATGGAAAGAATTTAAAAATAAAGATTTGAATCACTGGTAGCAGATTTGAAGACAGTTATGAATACCCAGAAAAGAAGGATATTACAATACTGACTGCTATAAAATCGAGAATTGCAGGACACAAAAATTGCAAAGAAATATTTAAATACTACTATAGAAAAAAGATATATTACTTATTATAATGCCAAATAATGAGACAATGCACTCTATAGCATGGAGCAGATATGGCCCTAATTATGATAAAATATTGTCAAAGTAGTGAGGAAAAATGACTGATGGCTTGTACTTTTTTAACCAGCTAGGCTGTTGTAAAAAAAGGAAGAGAGAGCAAAAAATGTCACCTATAAGACACACAAGGACTAAGAGGCCTTTCTTTTAAAAATTATTCACTAATAGTTTCCTGCATTTATATAATGAATTTTAGTTATTTTCACCCCTGTGATGGCTGGTTTTGTGTCAACTTGGCACAAACTAGTCATCTGAGGAGAGAAAACCTCAATTGAGATATTGTCTCCAAAAGATTTGGCTGTAGGCAAGCCTGTAGGAAATTTTCTTAATTAGTAATATGGGAAGGTCCAACCCATTGTGGGTAGTACTACCCCTAGGCTGGTTGTCCTGGATGCTAGAAGAAAGCAAGCTGACCAAGCCATGGAGAAAGAGCCATTAAGAAACACTCCTCCATGTCTTCTACATCATATCTTACTTTCATGTTCCTATCCTGCTTTAATTTCTACCTTGACTTCCCTCAGTGATGGACTTACCTTAAATGTAAGTGAAATAAACCTTTTCCTCCCCAAGTTGCTTTTGGTTGTGTTGTTCCATCATAGCAATAGAAATCCTCACTAAGACAATCCCCATTCCTTGCCCTCCTGTCCCTCCCACTCTTGCTGGCACACTTCTTCCCAACAAGTGTTTATGGCCCATTGAATTTGGGTGAGAAGTTATCTGGTGGAGCAAGGACCACGTATTTGTGGCTATACCACTGAAGAAACTAACACCTCCACCCGTACAACCTTTAATTATAATTATCCTTTCTGGGAGAGGTGAGGACTCATGATTCCTTCCCTCATCTATGATGAAATGTTGACAGATAATATGCTAGTGAAATAGTGGCATGCCTGTTATGTGGCAACCAATCACTTTCTGAGTGGATTTGAGCCCTATTCCATGAGAAGAACTCATGTCTGAATCTGCAAACCTCGTCAAGAGCCCATGGCTGCAGATATTGAAAGCCCTAGTGGGGAGCCTACTACAGTTATTTTGCTAAACAGACATGTGTTGCCATTTTTTAAAAAATTGTTGCTGCCTTTTTAACCACAGCTGTCTGAATCAGTAACTGCAACTCTGTCCACTACCAGCAGTGATTAGTCCACAAGGGCCGTAGCCAGAGGGAATTCTGTTCCCTCAGGCACCGACTCTTTCAAAGCCATGAAGGGAATTTAGCTAAATCTCTGTCCAACTAAAGAACTCAAAATTCAAAAGTTAAAGTGGAATTCTGCCCTTCAGGGAAGCTGAATATCAAGTAGCTCACCTCCTTTCCTTGCTCATGTTCTCGGAAGAGCTTAAAAACATTTTTCCATCTGGCTCCTTTCTACCATTTCCTGTCAGCTAGTTGCTGACTCAAACTCCTGACTGCAGGTGAATTTTATTTAATAAAACACATCTTTACATCATTAAACACATGTTCCAGAGCATAAACAAAAGTAACACACCTTAAAATAATATTCTATAACACTTCCCCTTTTTGTCTAAAGAAAAAAATGAAAGGTTTTAACTTTAACATAATAAGACTGTACACAATAAGAATAATTATCAAGTAAAGAATACATCCACAATGTAATGAATTCAATTTCATTTGTGCCTGGCAAATTATCCATTATCTGTCCTATCTTAATGAATCTAAAGTTTTATATCTAATTCATTCTCTGTCATAACTAAAGAAAACTGCAACTATAATTATCTAGTCTTCAACTCCATCAAAGATCTCNGGAGGGTAATATTATTTGAGTAAACAAAAAGTGTATTGCAAACAGCTTCCACAACTCTGGCAATGACAGGAGACATCTGACTGCCTGGAGAGTCACTCAGAATTCCTTCTGCATATTGAGGCATCCATCTACAGGTCCATAACATTTGTCAGACTTCTCAGTGAAGCAAGAAATTTGAAGGATTGTCCTGCCTTGTATTGGCAAAGTTCATCTCTGTGTCCTGCAGAATATCTGACAGACTCTTCTGTGAAGGAGGAATTTTGAAAGAGTGTCCTGCCTTGTTTTGGCAAAGTTTAACAGTCTTTTTCCTGTGTGTCTTTCATGTTCAGTATGTCCAGCACATTGTCAGCAGTCAAAGGCAAGAATAGTTTCTTTGCCCAGTGGATAACCTTGCCACAATGAAAGCAAACTCCATAAGGAGTTTCTTCAATGCCCATCATCTTCTCTCAAGTAAGTTGGTGCTGCCAGAAAGAGATGTGTCTCATTGTCATGAAAAATTTTAAATTAACAAAACATTTTAAATGCCATATTCTATAGATCTTTGAAGTATTTGAAGACCATCTATCTAAAATATATCTATTTAACCTAGAAAACATACCTAATATATCTATAAATTTGATTGTCATAAATGACTATCTACTAACCTAAGTTTCTTGATTGTCCTATATAGTTTATAATAATAGCTTTCACAAACCAGAACTTTACCTTACATTTTGAAATTAACTGTATAGGCACAAGATCTTAAACAAGAGTAGAAACATATATACAATATGTGGTAACAAAAACAACCTTAAATTTGTATCAATATACAAAAACTCTTTAGATAAGACTAGAAACATATGTACAGTGTAACAAAATAACTCTAAATTTATATCAATATACAAAAGTCCTTTAAATAAAAGTAGAAATATATATATATATATATGTGTGTGTGTGTATATTTGTATATATGGTGTGTTGTAACAAAAATTAGCTTAAATTTGTATCAATGTCCTTACATTGTAAGGACAAAAGTCCTTACAAATACAAAATACTTGAGATCAATAGTTGTCCCTTAGATAATCTACCCTATTATTTAAAGTAGATTCAACAAGCTACCTTCCATCCTATCATTCTATCATTCCTCTATTCCTCCTCTTTTCTTTTCCTTTCTTTTTTTCAAAGAGATCCCTGAATAATATCATATCATTTATAAATAATAATATAATATAAATAATAATATCATTTGCATAATTGCCAATACCATAACTGTAATAAACAACCCCCATAAATGATGACAAGCATTCATAACTCAAAAATGACCAAATACCATTTTCCCCACCTCTTAAGAATGTAGGTGTTATCCCCAATATTACTTCCTGTTATCTGGGGACAATGATACACTGAAGAAACTGAATTTTTGGCCAAGTCTTGAGAAAACATTGTGATCCAGGTAGAATCATTGTTGTGGGGCCCCATCATCCTTTTGAAGACTTCAGAGATTACTGTTAAGAAAATCTATTGTTCACTGTGGAAAACTTAAAAATTATTAATCACAAAATGGAAAGTTTATATTTTAAGGTAGTAATATACCTAAAGAAAAGTTTCAAAAAGTCAAAACAAATTTAGGGGAAAGAAACTTGTGACAACAGTAGTCCCTAAATTTTGGTTTCCTTCATTCCAATACCAGGTGGTTCTTCTGATATGAGACAGAGACTCTGAATTTTCTTTTAACAACATGCTTGGGTTTAGAGAAGAAGAGAGCCACACTCCAACTCCAAAGTCAGCTTTGGTTTATAATTGAGTCAGGACAATGAATATTTCAAGAGATAAAGAGATTTTACTCTGTAGAAAGTAATTATAGCATCGTACCAGATTGTTTCTTTTCTAAATAGTTTTTCTGGACAGTTCTCCCTTCTTTAGATGTCTATCTGTCCAAAAGTCTTTGAAGTCTTCAAGATGGATATTTTTATTTTCCTATAAAGACAAAAACAAAACCCTACCCCAACCCTAATTTGGTGAGTTTTTCCTTTTGACATGTTAAATTACCACCTTGTTTGATGAACTATCACTTCTCCTGATCAAAAGATCTCTCCTATTTGAATTGAATCTTTATTAATTTTAAAGGTACCCATAGCTTTTCTTTTCCTGTGGAAACAAAAGCAAAACCCCTTTCCCAAAGTAGCACATATCCTAGTTTCCATTCTGAGGTCAACACATCTTTGAAGTAGACAGACTGATTTAATTTAGTAGTTTTTCCTACTATCCAATGTCTCTCTGGGGCTGTAGTGCCTTTCTCATTAGCATTTAGAAAACTTAAAGTTAATAAGGCATTATGTAGCCTGTCTTTGGGGGTCTTTGTTATTCCTTTCTGTTTATTAATCATTTCTTTTAAAGTTTGATTAGACCTTTCTATAACTGCTTGTTCTATAGGGTTGTGTGGTATACCTGTAATATGCTTTATGTTATAATATGCAAAAAGTTTCATTTTAGTAGACACATATGCTGGATCATTGTCAGTCTTAATTTGTAAAAGTATTCCATAATAGCCATGACTTCCAATAGATGTGTAATTACAGAATCAGCCTTTTCAGAACTCAAAGCAGTTGCCCATTGAAATCCTGAATATGTATCTATGGTATGGGGTACGTATTTTAATTTTCCAAATTCTGCAAAATGAAACATCTATTTGCCAACTTTCATTTCTTTGAGTACCCTTTGGGTCACTTCCTGCAGGTAGTGGAATTTGGTTATACAAGAAACAAGTAGAACATTTTCTTATAACTTCCTTGGATTGTTGCTAAGTAATGGAAAACTTTTTTAAACCCTTGCTAATGGCATGGTGTTTTTAATGAAACTCTGAGGCTTCCAGCATGTTTCCTATTAATAACTGGTCAATTTCATCATTACCTTGTGCTAGAGGGCCTGGTAGACCCATGTGGGATCTGATGTGTGTTATATGTATTGGATGATTCCTATTCTATTTCCTATAATTGTATAGATGATAATGAAGTTAATTCTGACTTATCAGGAATAAGTTCAGCAGTTTCAAAATGTAAGACAACTCTTTCTGCAAATTGAGAGTCAGTAATTATATTAAGAGGTTCTGAAAAAAATCTAATAATACCATGAGAATAAAATATAATTCTGATTTCTGAACTAAATCATAAGGGCTTTGAACTACTTTACTTATATTTTCTGACTTAAAATCTGCCTTTCCTGATCTATTTGCAACAGTTTAAAATGTAGAGGCTCTGGAAATTGGGGTGCCTTTTATTATATGAGGTAAAATACAATTAGTCTTTTTTATAAACTGAAATCTTTTACTTTTTGGGTATTTGTTATTTATCTCTCCCAAAAAATTACTGCAAGCTCTTTGACAATTTTCATTTTGTNCCCATAATGAAGCAATTTCAGTATTAGTAAAAGGTACTACAATTTCTGCTGTGTTCATTCCTGTCAATTGATGAAGCCTTAATTTTCCTTTTATGATGAACTCAAATACTTTCCACATATGTCTTTAATTTTTTACTCTGTGTGTGGGGTAAAAATATAAACTCTAAGATAATATCTTCCCTCTGCATTAAAATCCCTGTAAGAGGATGCATAGAGGGTAAAATAACCAACATGCAATCAAGCTCTGGAGCCAAACGCGTGCATCCTGTAATTTCTTTTCCACCAAAGCCAATTCTCTTTCAGCTACAGCTGAAAATTCTCTTGGACTATTTAAGTCCTTGTCACCTTCTAAGGTTTGAAACAAATTACTCAGTTTTTGAGTTGTTACTCCAGTAGTGGGCTGTAGATAGGAAATGTCTCCCAGTAATTTTTGAAAGTCATTAAGAGTCCACAATTGATCTCTACTGATTTNTACCTTTTGGGGCTGAATATTTTGTAAACCTATTTTATAGCCTAAGTAATCAATAGAATCTCCTCTTTGTATTTTTTCAGAAACAATTTTTAGTCCCCAGCAAGGTAAAATTTCCTTTACTTCTTCAAATAATTTTCCTAAAGTGTCTACATTTGAATCAGCTAATAAGGTATTACCCATATAATGATAAATTATAGACTGAGGAAATTGTACATGAATTATTTCCAAAGGCTGTCATACAAAATATTTGCACAGGATGGGACTGTTCAATATCACTTGTGGGAGAACCTTCCATTGATATCTCTTAACAGGCTGAGACATTGTAAGTAGACACTGTGAAGGCAAATTTTTCTCTATCCTGTTCTTGTAAATTTATAGTAAAAAAGCAGTCTTTTAAAATCAATCACTATAATAGGCAATCCCTTAGGTAATAAAGAAGGCAAAGGAATTCCAGACTGTGAAGAGCCCATTGGCTGAATCACCTTACTTATGGCTCTTAGATCTGTTACCATTCTCCATTTTCCTGATTTTTTTTAATAACAAATACAGGAGAATTCCAAGGATTACATATTCTTCAATANGTAACTCATTTAACTGCTCCTTTATAATTGTTCTAAGGCCTGTGATTTTCCTGATGTCAAAGGCCATTGTTCCACCCAAACAGATTTATCAGTCAACCATTTTAAAGGTAGGGCTGTTGGTACTTTTGAAATACCAACAGCTTAGGTGCCCTGCTTATGTACAGCTTGAATGGTCTGTGACTGTCCTTGATAGTATCTTTTTGAGATTTCTCTCATAAGCATTCATTATTTTATAGTTTGTTTCTGAGATTGGGGGCATGTTAATCTATGTTTTTCCATTGCTGCAATAAATCACATCCCCATAAATTCATTGTCATGTTAGCCATATATGGTTTCAAATTTCCTATTGTCCTTCTGGTTTTATTCATTCATCCTATCTTGTACTTTGTTTTACTTGAGATAAACTGCCAATCCCTATAAGCTGAACATTTACTTCCTGAAGAGATCAACCTGGATGCCATGATTTTGGTGCAATTATTGTTACATCTGTACCTGTGTCTAACAAACCCTCAAGTTCTATATCATTTATTCATATTTTTAACTTTGGCCTTTGATCATTTATAGAAGTTTGTCAAAATATTTGCTTTATGATTTCTCTTGAAATTTTTATTTTATTTTCTAAAGCCATTCTGGCATCCAGAGTCATATGTTTTTTAACAACAGGTGTTATATCATTTAATCATTTTGTGGAAGGTTTTCCCCAATGCTGGCAGGGAATGATTGAACTGCATTTGACACTTGGACCTTCAAGAGACCCCCACCAGGCATTTCCCAATGGCAAAGGGTTATCTTGCCTGTTCCTTGTTGGTCTACATTCATTATTCCAGTGGTGGCTTTTGCCACACCTTCTGCATACTCCAAAAGGCTGAGGCCTTCTGTTTGAATTATTTCTATAATAAATATTATTGCTAGGAGCAATTTGCCTACACTCCCTTTTCAGATGACCTTGTCTACTGCAATTAAAACACCTAACATTTTGATTTTTCTTCATATTTTTAGAAAGCAATGTTCCTACCCAAGTATCATAATGAGAAGTATGGGAGCCAATATCAACTGTATTTCTGATCCCTTCTTCTATGGGTGCTGATCTTGCCTTTAAAGGCTTGATCACTCACATTCTGCATTAGCATTTTCAAAAGCCAAAGATTCAATTAGTATTTGTTCAGTATCTGGATCAGACATCATTCTATTTACAGCTGATATGATCTGTGTAAAAATTCAGTGAAACCTTCTTTTGGGCCCTTGTATAATTTTGGCAAATGATTCAGTCCTCTTTCCTGATTCTTGAACCCTGTCTCAAGCATTCAAAGTTGCTATACAATATAGAATCAGAGTATTATCATACAACATATACTGTCTTTGCAAATCAGCATACTTGCCCTCACCAAGAATTTGGTCTTGAGAAATATCATGATCTCTAGTCATACCTCATTGTTCCAGGGCCCTGGCTTCCTCTCTCCAAGTTCTCCATCGTTACTGAGGATTGGCTTCTAATACTACTGACACTAAATCCTTCCAGTCTTGTGGAATAATTTTATTCTCAGTTGCTCATGAATTTAACATCTGTCTTACAGAGGGTGAATGCATACCATATGAAATTACTGCTTGCTTAAATAATTTTAAGTCTAACATATCTACAGAATTCCAATTAACCTCTGTGTAGCATTGGAGATACATATTATCTGGTAGTTGTTGTTGAACAGTAACTAGCTATATTAAAGTTGGTGTTCTAATAACTTTAGGCAGTTCCTCTCCAGTTTCACAATACAATGGAGTGGCAAATTGTGCTTTAAATTTCTCTGTCTGTGTCAGAGCATTTTTATTTATTTTTTCATTAGTATATCTTTCCAAGGCCTGGATCCTATTAATCCATTTGTCATATTTAACACAAAAACCACCAAAACTATTACTTATAAGATATTAATTATCATACTGATAGTAAGTATTAACAGTATTGTATCAGTGTAAGTTAAATCATCTGTCTTCCCATATTCTGCTTCTAACTCTAAGCCTTCTAAGGTAGCAGTATAGCGAGCTCTAGTACCCTACATCATTATGTTTCCCATTCTTAACACAGAAAAAAATTCTTTTCAATATTATTTAATTCTCTCCTACTTTCCTGAAGGATTTCCCAAGTTTCTCACCAATTCTGTTGACTTCTCCCAGGAAGCGGCAGCTGACTGCTGTCATGGAGAACCCCAGATGGCAGACACAACAGAGCTGGCTGATGTGTCCCCTCCTTCCCTGTGGTTTTACCACCCATTGGTGCACCAATTGTTGTCCTTTTTTAAAAATTATTGCTACCTTTTAAGCCACAGCTGTCTGAACCAACGACTGAGGCTCTTCCTACTACCAGCAGCAGTTAGGCTGCAAAGGCCAAAGCCAGAGGGAATTCTATTCCCTCAGATACCGACTCTTTCAAAGCTATGAAGGGAGCTTCAGTAAATCTCTGTCCCTCTAAAGAACTCAAGATTCAAAAGTTAAGGTGGAATTCTACTCTTCAGAGAGGCTGAATAGCAAATAGTTCACCTCCTTTCCTTGATCATGTCCTCCAAAAAGCCCTTGTGCTTCTCCTCGCCCCTCCCTTAAAAAACCTTCCCTACCTGGCTCCTCCTTACCACTTCCTGTCAGCTAGTTGGTGACTCAGCCTCCTGACCAAAGATTTAATAAAACACATCTTTGCATCATTAAATGCATGTTCCAGAGCATAAACAAAAGTAACATACCTTAATATTCTACAACAGACAAGTTGTCAAACTGCCTTCTAAATACTCATGTTTTTACCCATGATTAATGCTTTGCCAAATCTTCATTAGAGAAACTTCAGAGCACAGCAGGGTTAATGCAGAAACCCATAAATGTGCAAAGAAATGTGGAGGCTTTTCTAGCAATTTTCTAGCAAATATCTCTCACTAAAACATTTTTTTTCATCCAGAGGGAAAATAAACAGCTGAGGAGATTGAGATACAAGAAAGTAAAACCACAAATGCAGTGAAATATAAAAATTTTGTAGTTAAGTCTTAGTTGTAAAGATAATGAAAAGCAAATATAATCTATGTAAGTCACAATGACAGTGTAAGAACACTGTATTGCAGGCAACTGGCTGATGTTAAGGCAAAAGTTATTGTCAGGAAGGAACTATCAAATATCTTCAAAGTGAAAGGATAAAGATGCACTACTTTGTGGAGTTAATTTTTTTTTGCTTATTTTTTATTTTCATTGTTAGATGTTTGAATTTCTTGTGTGGTTTGGATATTACTCCTTGTCAGATGTAGTTTGCAAATGCTTTTCCTATCCCATGGTTCTCTCCTCAGCAGCATGGATACATTTTGTTGATGTAATATTATTTCTGTACTTGTGGATTTGTTGTCTATGCACCTGAGTTCCCCATCCAGAGAATGCTTTCTCAGACCAATTTCATCAAACATTTCCCATCTTTCCTTATAGTAATTTTATAGTGTCTGGTCTTAGGTTTAAGTCTTGAACTTATAATTTCTAACACTAAAATACTGATAACTATAGCGCACATAAAGAAAACATTTCATATTTCCCTGTAACTTTAAGTGTAAGGAATCCTGAGACCAGGAGTTTGAGACCTAATATGACAGACTGTGCTGGGGCTTTACAAAGCTGATTGTATCAGGAGCACCTGCTGTGAACTGACTTCTTGCCCAACTTGGCCTTTTCTGGATGTTGCTCCTGGCCTGTTGAGGCTGAGGGTCTTGATAACTGCCAAATGTTCACTAAATTTCCTTTAAGTCCACAGACTTTACTGCTTTGATTAATCACGCTTAGGGAATTACAGCCTGAGCTATTTAAAGTTCTTTCAGCTTTTCTTGAACTGGAAATAGCTCACTTTAGTGGCTACATTCTTGTGAAATTGTTCCTGTATCTGTCCCTTGTGGTGGGAGCCATTACCAGTGTGGCAGTGGAAAGCAAAGCCCTAACTACGTTCAGCTAAGAAACTGTCCTACCAAACAAACAAACAAAAACTTCATGGAAACTTAAATGTGAAGATGGCTGTGTTTAGAAAATTTCACATTCAAAATAAAGGCACCCAGATTTCCTTTAATACATAATTTTCTTAGATTAAGTATGCTTGCTTCTTCATTAATCACTTGAAGATGCAGAGATTTTAAAATCTAATCAATAGAATTCATAGTCAACTAGTTAGCCGCCAGAACTGAACTCCCATTTCTAACATTTTCATGTAAATTAAGGAGATCATAGCATTCAATGTATAGTGAGTAGGCTGACAGGCAGCTTGCTTTGGGAATGTTACAGTCTGCATGCAAGAGTAATGTGCAAACTGTATCCAGCACCTTTAGCGACTGACAATGAGTTTTTAAATGAGGTTGCTTAGAATAGCTAACTTAAATGTCAAAGGAGATGGTTCTACACATATTGGAAAATTCTGTAGACTACAAATTACAGAAGAAATTTAATGTATTTTTCTTTATAAATTATCTGAGTACCCAAGACAAGGGCATCAGTGTCATCAGTTGTATATCTGTTGCTGAGCCCACCAAGCTCCAGTGGATAGCTCTAAACTTGCAGTCACACAATTGGCCTTGGTTAAACTCAGTGGGTCTCAACACAAAACTAGATATGCATGTCAAGAGAGATATGGAGGAGGGAGGAGGAGACAGGAGAAGAAAGAATTGAGAGAGGGTGAGAGTGATCAGTATTGTGTACATGGATGAAATTTTCAAAGAGCACAATTAATTAATACAAATCTTAGAAAGAAATCACCTGAGTACTCACAAATATTATTAATGTTCTGGGTGACTAATTTTCAAAGTAATTAACCAAGCTGTAGCAAAGGCTATGTTTAGGGTTAATATTCTACCAAATTTATTTTAAATTAACTCAGGTTCTGCACACAGATTTTTTTTTTTTTTTTACAAATTATAAGCCTCAACTTTCAATTAAGAAGCTGTTATTATTCAGCTACAAAATTAATAATAGGAGATAGATTTGATTGTGGACTCACTGTATTTGCAGGGTTTGACTCTCAGCACTTTACAGATATTGTGTCATTTAACCCTCTTAATGAACATTCTGAGGTGTGTACTATGGTATCCTCTTTGGAGATGAGGAAGTAAATTACCAAANACTCAGAAGCACAAAACCAATAAATTACAAAGTCAGGATTAGGGCACAGCCTGCCTAGCTGCCAAGTCAATGCTTAATCTTTAGTGAGCAAGTTGCCTTTTTGGTAGGGTAGGACATATTTTATATTATAAGTAACCCATTCTCTCTCTGCATTTATCTGTCTCTATCTCCTCTTTNCCTCCATTCTTTTGTTCCTACCACCCTTCTTTCTTCTCCTCTGTACCCTTTCCTTCATCCCTTATTATATGTGTGTGTGTGGTCCTGGGGGTCATAATCTGGGCAACTTCTCTACAATTGACCTGTGCCCCCAGCCTGTTATCTCTACTCTTTAATGCCTCTTTGTAAAATAATTTGTCTTAGTTATCTTTGGCTGTTAACTTGACTCTGCCTAAAATCATCTGAGAGGGGTCTGGGTACATGTCTGCGAGACACCATCTCTACTGTTACATGATTTAGTAGCAGAGTCACCATGGGTGGAAACGTTTACTGGGTGAGTGGTCCCAGAATTTATAAGAAAGCTTGCTAAGCATGGGTCTCTGAGTGAAGCACCCAGCAGTGTTCGTTCACAGATTCTGCTTCAGTTCCTGTTTAAGTTCTTGCCCATCTTGATGTTCCTTAATGACAGACTGTGACCTGAAAGTGTAAGTCAAATAAATTATTTCCTCTCCCAAATTGCTTTTGTTCATAGTGTTTGTCACAGCAAAAGAATAAAGCTAGAACAGAACTGCATTTCTATAACCACTTGTTGTATTAGATGACTTGCCATTTCTATAACAGCATATGAGACACACCTTAAATGAAGGAAAGGGTTTTTTTTCTTTTTCTTTGGAAGTTTCAGTCCAATGTCAGTGGGCCTGTAACTCATGATGGGGGTGCAAAGGGAAGAACCAGCTTGCCTCAGGGAGGCTGCAATGTAAAGGAGACCACCACCCCCAACTCCTCAGAATCATGCCTCTGCATGACTTAAAATCTCTCATTTGACCCTTTCATTTCTTATTCTTTAGTCTGTTGTAATGGCTAATCTTGGTTGTCAGCTTCACTGCAACTGGAATTAACTGGAATCCAAGCTGCTCAGCACACCTGTGAAAGATTTTCCTAACTGTTTCATTTTAGGTAGGAAAACACATCCAAAATCTGGGCCACACCTTCTGGTGGCAGCCTACATAAAAGAACATGAAAGAAAGAAACTTTGCTTTTGCCCATTTGCCCTCACTCTCGCTGGCAAGTCCATGTATGCTGTTGCTGCCAGTATTAAGAACCAGCTCTCCAGCAGTTCTCCAGGACTTTAGCACCAGACTGTGGCTACTGAGGCATCCAGCTTTATGGACTGAACAACAGTTGGATTCTCAGCCTTTCTATCTCAAGATAGCCATTGTTGGACTACCAGGACTACATGCTATAAGCCAGCCTAATTACATATATATAAAGTCATTATATGTCTATTTATCCTCTGTCTATCATCAGTTCTGTTCTTTTAGAGAACCTCAACTAATACATCTTTCTTATTTATTTACTTATTTGTTTATTGAACATGTGGTAAAATTTGTCTTTGGGGAGTGTAAAGTTCTCCCAATTTTAGTACATGCATAGTCGTCTTATAACTGTCATAAATGGGAAGCAGAGCAATTCTCACACTTCATTGATTTCTGTCAGGCTGTGTGGAAGGTTGATTTATTGCTTTGTTGTTGTTTTGTTTTTTTTAAACCTGCTTTTCTGACATCCAATTCACATACAGTATAGCTACCATCCATAATGACAAATACAACTACAGCTGATTTTAGAACATGTTCATCACCACAAAGAGAAACTCTTTATCTTATCAATACCATCCAAGCAATGCCAACCAGTCATAGACTAAGACTGCCAAAATTGTGAGCTAAAACAAAGCATCCATTTTACCTAAATTGATTGCCTCAGGTGTTTGCTGCCTGTGGCGGTTTGAATGAGAATGGCCTTCATAGGCTCATGTATTTGAAAGCTTGGTCCCCAGTTAGTGGAACTATTTTGAGAAGTATTAGAAGGTATGACCTTGTTGGAGGGGTGTGGGCTTGTTGGAGGGGGTGTTATACTGGGAGGCTGGGCTTTGAGGTTTCAAAAACCTATGTTAGGCCCAGTCTCTCTCTCTCTCTCTCTCTCTCTCTCTCTCTCTCTCTCTCTGTGTGTGTGTGTGTCTCTCTCTATCTCTCTCTCTGCTGCCTGTGGATCAGTATATAAGTTCTCTGCTACTGCTCCAGCATCATGCCTTCCTGCTGCCATGCTTCCCACCATGATTGTCATGGAATAAACTTCTGAAATTCTTAGAGATTCCCCAATTAAATGCTTCTTTTTATAAGTAGCCATGGTCATGGTATCTCTTCACAACAATAGAACAGGGAACAGTAGCTAAGTTGCTACTGTAGTACACAGCTGACAAACTCAACTAACATAGTCCTGGTTGGAAATCAGAGTCAGTGTTATAAAACACTATGTAGGACATGTGCCCCATTTATAAGTGTTCACAGGAACTGTGCATTTCTTTTCCTAGCATTATTAACTAGAGGACCACATTGCTGCAGGATGTCTTTATCTACACTGTGAATGTATGTTGTTCCCATTGGTTAATAAATAAACTGCTTTGGCTCATGGCAAGGCAGCTTAGAGGCAGGCAGGAAATCCAAGGAGAGAGACAGGAAAGGGAAAGGCAGAGTGGGAGCGATGACAGACTGCCATCCAGGGAGCAACATGTAATGGGATGCAGGTAAAGCTATGGAACATATGGCAATACATAGATTATAAATTATAGGTTGAGTTAAATTATAAGAGCTAGCTAGCAAGAAGCATACCATAGGCCATACAATTGATAATTAATATTAAGCCTCTGAATGATTATTTTATAAGTATCTGTGGAACTGCAGGGCTGGGTGGGACTGGGAAAACCTTCCAGCTACACCACATCTCAAAGTGGTAGTTGGCAATTCGAGGGTTTAGGTGAACTAAGTGAAGTTCTAGAGTTCAGGTTCTGGGGTGGTGATGACTGGGTGTCATGGAGATGACTGTTATCAGGAAAGTGATCTTATTTGGAACATACAGATTTAATTACCACTAAGGAATGCCAGTTTAAAGATTTTCCCAAAAAGATGCATGGATTGTCAGATATCATTTGTTGAAAATAATAGGGTTCAGTTTTATAGTGATTTGAAAGACAAAGTCCCTCAGGCTCATGTATTTGAACATTTGGTCCCCAGTTGGGGACATTATTTGTGAAAAGCCCAGAAATATAAAAAGTGTAAGGCTGCACATTCTAGGAAAATGGGAGCTGACAGTCCTGCCACTATAGACAAAGGTTATCTTTTAACAATAGTTCCCTGTCTTGCAAATGACAGCTACCATGGACCAAGGTTGACCTCTATGTGACCTTCCATCTTGCATTGTCTAGTATTCTTTCTAGCTATAGGGAAAGCAACTGCGTCAAGATAGCTACAGGCTTTTGCAAATATCTTAAACTAACACCCATACCTGATGTTTAGTTTTCACTATAAAAAGAAGCTCAAAACCTGCTCCCATTGTCACAGTGTCAGAAGGCAAAACTCTGACTGTGGCCCCAGGGAGCTGGAAGTTTCTTTCTAACCTGTGATATCTGGAATAAAGTTTGCTCTGGTTAATAGACTTCAGTGGTCTGTTCCCCATTTGCGTATCCCTGGGACCCAACACTTGGAAAAGTTATAGATCCTTTAGAGGGTGCAGTCTTCCTGGAGGAAGTACATCCCTAGGGTTGAGCCTTGAGAATTTATAGCCTGTTCTACTTCCTATACTGTTTTTCTGCTTTCTGTGTGGATGGAAATATGATCAACCAGTTACCTGCTTCTGCCACCATTCCTTACCATACATTATGTGTGGTGATTATATTATGTCCCCCAAAATATTGTGTACCCTAATAAAACTTATTTGGGGTCAGAGAACAGAACAGCCACTAGATTAAACATAGAGGTTAGGCAGTGGTAGCACATG
>LZPO01076575.1:0-19389 GCA_001675575.1 Neotoma lepida
AGAGAGAGAGAGAGAGAGGGACAGAGACAGAGACAGAGACAGAGAGACAGGGAGACTATTCCACAAAGGCATTATTTTTAGTTATGCACATCTATTGAGTAGGCAAGTAGGCATGTGTCCATGAAAGCTACCTGGATAGGTACAAAAGATAGAAAGGGACAGGGGCAAATTAAGACAAAACAAGGCAAATTATGTTCCTTAAAAATGTTTAATCAATATCTAATAGGGGTGTCATCCTAACTAGATGCCTTTAGCAGTAGGGCCCCATTTTTGCTCTCAATGGCTAGGAGTCTGTGCCTGTCTGTAAGACAGTCATTCTCCATTTCCTCATTTGCAAACAGGTGCTTAGAAAAATTTCTGCACCACCAATATTAAAGAATGTTTACTCCCATCTGTGTCTTTCTATGTGTCCTATTGTGACAACCATAGGCACACTGCTTCTCTATTTATAGGTAGACCATAATGTTTGCTTGTCAAATTAATTAACTATGCAAAATTAAAAGGAATGATCTCCACTGTCATTAGACTCACCATCAAAGGGCACAAGTAGGCACTGTTGATCTTTATTAAGTAAAGATACAATAGTTTTCTTTCTGGCTAAAAACATAATCCCCAAAAGGTCTATTTGATTGTCCTGTGAGATATTAGCCAGTTTTATATTTAACCAAGACATTTCCTATAAAAGTCTTTGTCAAGTATCCATGCAACAACCCCCCAATTCTCTATTTCTTGTTGGAACTCATTGTCTATAGCACTGGCTCCTTCATTTTGGAGTTGAAGAAATCTTTGGTATATATGTCTATTCTATATTTTTAGGCAAACCATATTTTGAATTTTTGAACTTATTCCTTAGCAACATTCAACCAGTAAAACTCAGAAAACATTTCTTGATCACATCCAGTGTGCTAGGCACACAGATAAATTGAGTTAAAAAGTTTTTAGGAAAAAGTGAAAGTAACACAAGATTACTTTTTATTTTAGAGTCAACAGAATGAAAAACAAAAGGAGGTGAATGGGTGAATATAGACACTGGAACTTGAAGGTTGAAGGGTTAATGACCTAAGAGTCTCAGGTGGATGGAAGTTCTAGACAGGAAAGTTGACTTGACTGATAACACTGTGAAAGCTTCTGTTAAAGATGCCCACACACCAAACACAGTGGTATCTATCATTTCCAGAATGCAGAGGAATTGCCCTACAGATGGAATCTTCCATCTCCAAAGTTCCTCCATTCCATCTTATAAAATCTCAAGTCCCCCTAGCCGTGTGTGTACTGTCTCCTCTCCTATGGAGAGACTGCAATCTTTCGGTTGTCTCTGAAAAAACAAATTCTGCTTCTGGTGATGCTTGTCTGCTTTCTTTCTTTCCAAGTTGTCTCCATTATCTGGTTCTAACAAAGGTGACAAGTGAATGGTTGAAATTCTGAGGTGGATGGACATCTTCCCTTACAGATGGATTCCTACAGACCAAGAAGGTGGTATCTCTTTACCCTAAGCCCATGGTTCTTAGATCCTCATAATCTGATCTTTCCACCACACAGAGTTATCCTTTTCTGAGACAAAAACCGATGCTTCTATCATGTCCACCAGTAGCTGTGCTGTCTCATGGGCCATATGGCACCACACACATCACAGGAGAAAGGTTCAAGTAGGATGGACAGAACAAGAAATTGCTTACACAAAGGTTAAAAACTACTCTTAGAAATGGCTACTACAATGTTTCTTTGTTTCTTCTTAAAGACAAGGAGCAGGTCTAGGGAATACTTTGCCCAGTCTTCAAAAACAGCCCCTGGGGCTCAAACTACTTTAATGATGGAAAAAGGAATCAGCTTACTTGTTCACATGGGCGATAAACAAAAAACCAACAACAACAACAGAAACTTCCGTTGGGATCATAGTCCTAATAATAGAGGTTGATTTTAAAATTCTGAGCTGAAGTGAAAGCTAAGGTAATTGTACTATCTCAGGCAAGAACTTCCAGGGAGTAAAAAAACACCAATGAGCATAGGTTGATGTTGAGTTTTGTCTTCAACACCTTCCTACCTTAGTTGTCAGGGCTTCTCCCTCCTATCTTGACACCCTTCCTTCTTAGGAATCAGTGGCTTCACAAGAAAAACACATCTCAGTTAGTTATCACATTTGATTAAACACCTCACNCTGAAGTGTAAATAGCTCATGGTTCCTCCATTTGCAGAGATATTTTCACCCCTGAGCTCTACAGCAGCCCTCTCAAACAGTGGAATTTCAGCTATCAGGAAAACCCAGATAAGGTGGGTATTTCGGGAGGAAGGACTTCCCTCAAAGGCTGTTTCTCAAACCACATTGCTTTGGGACAATTATGACAGTGATTTATTGATGTCAAAAAGGCGAGTGCACTGTTTTTGCGTATAAAATGTCTGTGTTTGCTTAGCTTAGCTGATTTCCTGTTATATCTTCAATATACTGACAGAACTCCATAGAAGAATGTTTATTTATTTTTCCTTCTTGTTCTATATTGCTTATACAAAATTTATATCCTTTTGGAAGACCCTTTAAAAAATATTTCATAGCTGCATTGAAAAACAGCTGTGTAAATTCAAGAAATTTAATAGGAAAAGCCAAAACATGCAGCAGGACAAAGCAAGACCAAAGTTTTGAAACCATAACCTGTAGAGATCAAAGCAAAATGCACATACATGCAGAGTTCAAAACACGTGTGATTAACTAGGAATCCCACTGACTGAAAAGACTGAAAGTCCAGCCCTTAAAAAAAAAATCACAAACTTCTTACACATAGGCATAACACACACATACATGCACATAAACCCACCCGTACCTGTAAGTTAAAGCTGTCTGAATTTCAAAACAGAAACACATCTTAAGTACAAAGCTAGTAAGCTCAGTAGAACATTTTTCTGAGAGGCCTTCCTGTTAGCTCATCTATATCATAGGTCATTGATTCATAACCATCCAAATTCACTGTCTTGAANACTCTACACTACTTGACTCTCAGTGTTATCACCGTAAGCAATGCGCACATCATACCACAGTTCCCCATGGCTGACAACGTCCATTTGTTTTCTATTCATCCCAGAAACAGAAGAATTACAAAGTTGTGTGTAGGAAATGAAATATTTGTCCTGCACTAACTACTTTATCTCTATTTGCCCAAGTTTTGGCCATCATTTTCTTTTTTTTTTAGATTACTCACAGCCAAGGGTCATATTTCCATGAAGATAAATTTTCATCTTGGACCTGCTGTGAGCTGATGTCAGTGTAAATCGGTGTGAGGAGAGTTTCAAAATGCTGGTAAAGAGGAAGTTTCTGTATTTTATTTCTGTATTATATTGTCCTGTTTTCCTGTGAGGAGAGCCAGGGAAGACTTGGAAGTGGGGCTCATTTTCCGCCTCGCTCATCTCCTGACAATGGATAAATATCTTCAACACCCCCTCCCACACTGCCCCTGTTGGCTAGACTTCAGTCTGATGATCTGTGAGCTGACCTCTACTGTTCAAGCTCTGGATCCTAGCACCCTCTGAAGCCTAGCTTTGCTCATGCTGGGGTGACCTCGGCTTAGGGCAATAGTGCTGTCTACAGAGTTGTATCTCCAAAGAAGGCCTACTCTGACTACAATGGTGCTTCCTGTTCATTATCATCCTGTTTGGCATTGGATGTGTGTCCTTTCTATGTGTCCACTGGAAGCCAAGTGTCATAGCTCAAAGATAACATTTTGCCCTGTCTTTCTTCCATTTCAGAATGGATTCAAGCTTTCTGTATGGGTAAGCTCCGCTTGGAGTCTGAGGGGAATTCCAAAGCCAAGAATGTTCTGTTTGTGAAGTAATCCTAGTAACGTGTGGAATTTTCATCACTGAGATTTTTTTTCCCCTTGCAAAATCTAAATGTTGAAGAAAATGCAGGAAACTGGCAATTAGAATCAATTCCCCTCACAACAGCAGCAGGATATCAGTGAGAAAATATGTTCTTCAACTGGTGTAATAATTGTTGGCAATAAAATCTGGGGAGTGTTCATGGAATACTCCATTTGACCTGGAGATGCTGTTCTCCCACACAAAGAGGTCATATTTCAAGGGCTGGTTCACATGGTGTTTTGAATTCAGAGCCTGAGTTCTAATTAAATGCATGGGATAAACAAAGATGCTAGGTTAAGCCTCACAACCCCTAATATGTAATGTTTTTTACCTGCAGCAGTTACATAACAAACATTGAACATATGACAGGGTAAGAAAAACTACATTCTTTAGTCATAAAGCCTTTTGTAAACAGTAAGCTTATTACACAAAAGGTTGAGTCTTCATAACTGGATGCATTGGTTCTTACTTCCTTCTCTAGTTATTCAAAGATTGTACCTGGTGTTGGTAAACACATACTATCTGCCAGGCACCACTCTATGCCTATGGGTGCTGTAACCAAAAATGCCCTAAAATGACATACCACAAAGTAAAAAAAACAGATAAACAGAAAGAAGAAAAGAGAAAGAGAAAGCAAAATACAATTTATAACTTTTAAGAAGAAAATTTAAAGCCAAGAAAGTGATTGGGAAATGCCAAGGAAGGTATGGTAGCAGTAGTTGATTTTAGCTCTGAGAAAGTGTGATAGTCAGGAGCTGAGGCAGGGGATGAAGCTTGCTTTCCAGGTTTGCATAAGAGCCAAATCCCAAGCAGAGACCACAGCAAGTGCTAACGCCCTGAGCCATGCCAAGTTTGCTTCAAATCAAATGAGGAATGACTTGTTGTCTACTGCATAATAAGCAGGGAACAGACTCAAAAATACTCCAAGATGCAACGTGTTTTAATTAAGTTCTCCTTACTCCCTGAGTGACTGCTCAACTTCTGTGCTTCTCCTAGAGACAATCAGCAGTGCAGAATGCTGGGGTAAGTGATGTTTGTTCATCTACTTCTGCTATGTTCTAATTTATGCACAAACCAGGATCTAGGAATGTTAGTAATGTATAATCTCTTAGTTAATATGTAAGCATGTGTTTTTATATGTATATTTTATGGTGTGTTTTGTGGTACAGAAGTCTGAAAACCTTTTATTGTGCAATGGAGCCTATGTCCAGAGAACAGGATATATAGCCCAGTGGTTTGTCACAAAGTAAGCAACTGTGGAGCCACNTTTGATGAAAAGTAGAAGCCTGCTAGCTCTTCTAGTGGAACCTCTGAACACCACTGTCCCCTTCTCTGGGAAGGAAAAGCAGTTTTCTGGGTTTAAGTGGCAGCCCCAGTCAAGCGTGGTGGCTCTCACTTGTTGTCCCAGCTCTTGGAAGTCCAAGGCAAGAGGAATGATGTCCAGGCCAACCTGGGTAGAGTGAGACTTTGTCAGAAANAAACAAGCACACAAGTAAGTGAACAGCATTGCCTTGCCCTTTTACGTCACCAAAAGGTGATAAATGGGCCTCCATATCCATAGCAGCTGTCAATAGTAAGACAACCCATGTCCCATGTAGCCTTCTCTCTCCCCTCATAACCCCTGCCCAGCTAAGTTATTTAACTGATGTATTCGTTCTTCTTGAGGCATGCTCTATATGCAGTGAAATGCTTGTGCCTAGAACACAGTTCATAACTATTCACACTGCGTGTGCAGTTATTGATAGAAACACTGGGTATGTTCAGTATCTGTGCCAGCTTTCTATAGAGATTTGTAGCTCAGAAACACAATGCATGGCTCCAGTACTCCTCTTGGAACCAGGCACAATCCAAAAGCATGCAGTTAGCAATCCAGTGAGGTTCCTGGAGCCTCTGTCTAAATTCTTTCCAAAGACTGTTACCAGCTTCTCACTCCTTTCCCTCCCCCTCCCTCCTTTTCCTCCTGTGGATGAAATAGACTGTTATGGATTGGTGATAAGAATCAGTGTCCACCGAAAGACTTGTCAAGATCACCACCATGGTAAACCTTCAAAGCATACCAGGCCACATTACCCTGGAGTGTAAAGGGACTACCTGTCAGAGAGGCACAGCTTGTGTCTACCAACTCCCTTCTGTTTTCCACGGACAGAAGGGGTTTGCCTCCAATCTCATCAGCGACTGGCTTCCTGCATCCCTAGTGACTGGGAACATGGAGAGTTTATAAGATGTGGATTTAAAAGTATGGGAAGCAGGCTAATGGGCCACATCTCCAGCTANTAACTCTACTTGTTGATGCAATAGGTGACTTNAAGCAGAATTTAGCCCTCCTGAATCCTTCTTTTCAAACAAATAACCAATTAAATGATTAAAGTAATCAATTAATTAATCTGTATTACTCTATGGCTTCCTCTGCTAGGTGATAGACAATATTGAGATATAAGCACAATTGTCCCTTCTAGTCACAAGAAGCTAATCAAGGCACAAACATCTCTATTTCCTATTTTTTAGACATTCTAACTAAATTTATATATGCTAATATTCAATACTCATTTGCTAATAAAGATGTTTACAAGTGAGTCAGCAATTCATGACATAGTATAATTAAACTTCATGTTATAATTATACTCAGACATTAACTNCATACTTTGAATACACATCAGTATATTATTAATCCACATCTTTGCCTTCAACAACAACAAAACAGCAAATGACCTACCAAACAAAACAACGTGGGGCATTTTCTAAGGTATTCCTAAAGTCTGTGCTTACATTTCCTATGGAGCCTTTGCGTTAGCCCTTGGATTTTCCTGATGTGTTTGAGATCAGATGCTGAGGGTCTGTAGACCATGGCAGTTACAGGAAAACAAAGTCACATACAGTTTGCAGAGTTGGTTTGTATTACAGTAAGTATGATATAATNCTTATTGGATAATGATGTTAGACAGCTGCAAAGGCCACATCATGTACNTGCAGTCCCTTGGTGGTCTAAGCCTNTGATGCAAAACCTGTGACATAGCACACTTTCAAAACACTGACATGACATTTTTCATGTAGAGCATTCAGTGTCAGGGTATTTCTTTATAATAAATGTCCTTTTTTTAAAATGGGTAAAGGAAGTAAAAGATACATAGTAAATAGAGCTAGCCAAGTAAAGAGATACTTCCTTCCAGGGTTCATGTGAATCCTGGGTGACTTTTGGTGCAAATTGATTCTGTAAGGTGGTGTGGTTCCCAAGTTAGAAGTTTTTAGGTTGCTGTCTGATGCAGGAAAAAAGTGGGCTGGAGAGGATGGGGAGGGAGTGAAGGTAAATTGCTCTTTGTTTCCTGTAGCCTTTCATGGGAAAGTGAATTCAAGGTATGGGATTCCTGTCTTTTAAGCACCGGTTTCTCTGACATAACGTGTCCCCAGTGGATTTCAAAGATTGGCCTGTGCTTTTCCTCTCCTGACTCTCATGGAAATTAACTGTGGTCTTGCCAGTCTGTGCTTTGAGAAAAGCACCTCTCTTTATTTTTGTGAGAACCTGCATCCCATAATAACAGTGGATCTCAGTGGGAGCAACATGAAAGCAAATTAACCCTTTAAATTACAGGGAAGAGACAGTAGTAAACTCTGGCCAGGTTGAAGTGGCGTCCCTTTCTCCTTTTCATAAGGTGAAGAACTCTTAAGACAATGAAATATTTGTGGAGAGGTGAAGCTCAGGGGGATCTTACTACCCAGATTCAGTTTTTCCTTGGAGTTGTCACTGGGTAAACTAAGGTTGGACCAAAGGATATGGGAAAGACTCCTACCAATTAGGGGATAAAACACATTAACCATGTGAAAGGAAAGGAATCACGTTCTGCAGAGTCCTTTCCTTGTCCCAGAACTTTCTGACATCCTCAATAAGAAAAAATAATATCTGGAGAAGTNAGAACCACTCTGTGTGCTTCTGTCTTAACTAAACAGCAGAGCTTGGGAATGTGAACTCAGTTCCCTCTGATTCCTGAAACAGTGGAACTGTTTCCCAGGCTGAAGGCTCTGTGCTCATTTGCAAGCAGATCAGTTCTTTGAAACTGTGCCCGACATGAGTTGTTGCATAAATGAAGGAACCCCAGTCATGAATTGTTGCATGAATGAAGGGACATATCCATACCACCAAAATCCATAGGCTCCAGCAAAATACCAAAAAACTTTTTTAACAGCAATGTGCTGTGCTTCAGACATACACATACTGCAAATTTGGTGTGCATGGAAAGCTCTGGTCAAGACACATGCTTTAGACTTTCTCATCTTCTTTGAGAATTCTCTTGGTATATCTTTCAAAAGTTCAGAAAACTTGNTTTCTTCCTACACAATCAAAGCAGCTAAAAGGAACCTCCAAAGACGCCAGTTCTCTGGCATTGTAACATTTTATAAGAATTTTAACTACATCTCCTTGCAACAAAGCAGAGAAAGGAGACTCTGGGTGGAAAGTGGTTTCTCTAGAAAGAAAACCTAAATGTGAGTCAAGGAAGTGTTAGGTGCTTCAACACACAACACAACACACACACATACACATACTCACACACAGTCACATGCACATGGGTGTGCACATGCACACCCACATGCACACTGATTCTATGGCTTAGAAGTGTTAAAAAGCATGATGTAGGATATGTCCTGCAATACATGAAGCCACCACCCTTTGTTGACTCTGGTATGTTTTTCTCTCTCTGGAATCTCTACTAACAGTTGATATACTTGCCCTAAGTGATGAATAGAGATAAAACTGCTGAGCAAGTAAGCAAGGAAAATACATATCCATGAATATACATGTCTGTAACCATATAAAAACAAGCACATGGAAGCAACAGAAAACACACAGGGAGTGATGAGTCAGAATTTTCAGGCAGCATTTTGTTAGAATGTCACAGACCTTCCATAGCCTNAAGCACTTGGCTACATTTTTTCTATGTAAAAGAAGAAAAAAAAGCTCAAAATATTTACATGGAAAAACTGTCTTAAAAACTCTTGAAATTATCTTATTAATAAGTAGTGTGAATATCTTAAAATAAAAGGCCTAGGTATTTGAAATTTGTGGAATAAAAATTTGTCTTCGGGGCTGGAGAGATGGCTCAGCAGTTAAGAGCACTGCCTGCTCTTCTAGAAGACCTGGGTTCAATTCCTGGCACCCACACAGCAGCTAACAGCTGTCTGTAGCCTCAGTTTCAGGGGATCTGACCCCCTCACAAGCATATACATACAGGTAAAACACCAATGCCCATAAAATAAAAATTAAAAAACAAAGAAAAATTATGGGGATATTGTTCTGTATGCTGTGAATATGTGTTGCTCTGATTGGTTGATAAATAAAGCTATTTGGCCAATGGTGAGGCAAAATAAGGTTAGACAGGACATTCTAACTAGGGAGAGAGGAGAAGAAAGCAGAGCTGGTCAGATNCTGCCAGCCACCGCCAGGAGAAGCAAGATATAAAGGTACTGAAAGGCCACAAGCCACATGGCAAGTATAGATTTATAGAAATAGGTTAATTTAAAATGTAAGAGCTAGCTAATGAGAAGCGTGAGCCATTAGGCCATCGTTTGAAAATAATATAAGCCTCTGTGTGTTTATGTGGGTCTGAGCATCCCCAGGTGCCTGGCGGGAGCTGGGCGGGACCAGAGAAAACATTCTCCTCCAGAAAAAAAGTATCTTCATCTGTAGAATGAAAATTCAAAAATCATGAATTTGTCTTCTCCTGCTGTGTAGTCTGGGACTTAGAATACCTTTAGTTTCCATACTTATGACAAAAACAGAACAACAACAAAAAGCCAAAAAATGAAACAGCCAAAAAGTGCTTTCTTTAGAAATCAAGAGACTGGAAATGAAAAGGGAAGAGATAGTACCTCAAAATAAGAAAGTCCTAAAGCATTAAAGATGGCTCCTATTGTCCAAGCAATAACCAATATAAATAAGCAGACTGGGTGCCCCATTGNTATAGCACAAATATCTTTTAGAAATTCTTTTACTATTGTCTTCTCAGGCTGGGATATTTCAACATTTTTTTCCATCTTCCTATACTTTCTATTTTTTCTTAAGAGAATAGATTACAGTGTTTTCTTTTTATTAGCTTGAGACTAGGAATAGAAGATGTATAAGAAGCTATGACAGACTGATTCAAAGATCAACATCTACTGGACTATATGCCTAGTGGATATCTTGGATATTAGATTGCCCACACAGAAGACCAACATGACCTGTCTGTTGGTTACTGTGGAGATCTGATGACTATACAGTTTGGTACCATCTCAGAAAGGCAAAGACTAGAACTTTCTGGACAGGGATAGTGATGTCATTCTTCCTTTTCCTATCCTTGCTGGACAGGTCATCTCCCCTTCTCTCCTATCTCCTCCTGATTTGAGTGATTCTTCTAAAAATTTCCTGCCATGGTCACTTTCCCAGGAGCTCAAAAGAGCATGGTGGTCTATTTATTTTGATAAATCTGTCAGTAGGGCAATAAAAGAGATTGTCATTCCTGGAGATTTTCTTCTCCGTAAGGACCCTGTTCTTTATTACAGATTCCAGTATTTGGTTTTCAGAACAAGCTTTTCCAGGCTTTTTTTTTTTTTAATCTCACAAAACAATTTCCCATGGAAATCAAGAATTTTAAAGATGAGCATAAGAATGAGGATAGAAGGATGATTTTATTTTGGTCTGAAAGTCAAACTTATATAGGAAANACTATTCTAAGTTCTTCCCACAATCTCTCCTAATCTTTTACAGCCATGGTGATTAAATACAATCTAGGCTAGATGTTGCTTGGAATGTAATTGCANCTTCAAATCCCTGGGAACANGAATGCTTTTAACCATATTGAGACAATCACTTGCAATGGATTTTAGGTAACCTACTTTGAGGTGGTGGTGATGGGCTCTTGCCTCTGCCTTATGTCTTGAGGGGGATGAAAGATTCAGCTTCAGTGCATGAGTCATAGATGAATGTGGGGAAGCAAATGATGGAAGTTAACCTGGGCCAGATAAGCAAGGACAGGAGTGCCCATCCTGTCATGCACGAACAAGTAACCATCCTCAAGGCATAGAAACTGTGTTCTAGAAACAGCAGTCAGAAATACATCTGGGCTTTCATTCTAATATATGCACTTAAAGGGGAAAGATAGTCTTCCACCTTAATACAGAGTCAACTGTTACCCAACTACNAGTAGAGGAAGAGCTGACNAAAAAATAGCAAGAAAAAAATCGAAATATTGTGGATTAGTGGAATATGATGATGAGCTTTTTATATGAAGGCATTCAGGAAAGCAGATTGCTCAAATATATCATCTGTACTGTTTTGGTTGTATACATCTGAGGTACAATTTTGAATTTTAAATATATGATAAAAACACAGATATAGATATAGATACAGATACTTAGTTTTCAAGCACTCTCAAGTAAACTGTTTTGAACTTCGAGTTTATTTCAGTGGTAGAGCACATGCCTAGCATTCACATGACTGAGTATTCAGTCCTCAGCACAGGAAGTAGAGTTATACAATGGATAATTTAACCCAAACTCCTGCTGCCATTTTAAAACATTTATACTAATGTTTTCTGAGAAAAAGAAGCCANACAGCTGCGTTAGGGTCTCACAAGAGATAAACTCTTATTGTATATCATCATAAAAACTTGCAAAATTGGTGGTATTAGGAAGGAGAAATCACCCATTGATTCATGCCAACATTCAAAACTAAATAAAATGTTTGGCATTGCTTACTTCTAATTTCTGAATAATGCAAAAATAGATTAAACAGAATAAACTGGACTTGGAGTTTTAAAAATAAAACAGCAACATGTAAATTCTTTGGTTTCCAGAATATGTTACCCTTATATTAATATATATGTTCTTGATAACTATTTAAAGATGTATGTGTGTGCATGTTTATGTACATGTGAGTGCACAAATGCGCATGCATGCCTGTGTGTGTGTGTGTTTGTGTGTGTGTGTATGTGTGTGTGTTTGTGTGTATGTGTGTGTGTGTGTGTGTGTGTGTGTGTGTGTGTGTGTGTGTAGCAAGACTTCTTTCTAGAAATACCATTTATTTTTCTTTTAATGTATCCAAATTATTTTCCCCATGATGGACAAGATTTTCTGCATGTTGTATGATGTAAAAAGAGATCACCTGACTCAGTGGTTCCTAAAACTTGGCTACATATCAAAATCATCTGAGACATTTCAGAGCATTTAGCATTTATGCCCCATGCCCAAGGATTTTGATTTGCTGGCCTAAATGTAGCCTGGTCTTTGGAATTTTAAAAGAGACCATGGTAACCCAGTATATACAAAGGCTTGGAACAATCCACCTAGACTCTTTGGATCTCATTTTCTCCTGTACATGTGTGGCTGGGGCTGAAAGCCCTTGAAGGTGTGAGACAGGGACTAGCTTTCTGCAGCAGGTTCTAGAGAACTCTGGCTTTCTGTGCCCCTTGGGAGGCATCAGATAGGGATCTCTGATAACATTACTTTGGGAATAAACATGTAAACCACATTGTTTGAGTGAACAGTGATGGTCTTAATGAATGAATCTATCAATCTATCAACCCAGATTCAAGAGTGCTGGTTCAGATCCACTTCTACCACCCACTGATTATGAATCAGTGCTCATCACTTACCTCACCAGGGCTCGGTTTACCCCTCTGTGAAAACTGGTTCACCAGATCTCCAGTGAGATGCCTTATATGCTCAAATTTGAGGACCCCATGGCCAGAAAAATCTCTGAGATCCCATCTAATTTTAGGATTCCATGAGTCAAAGGGAACAGATGATCTTATCTCACTCACTCAAGACTGCACTATGGGGGGGATCCTTAATTGGTCTAATTTTACAATGAATCATCATTAAGCCTCTAGGCATTGTAGCTGTAGACTGTGATTCTTCTCTCTAGTGGTTAAGACTCATTTTACTCCTAAAAGCTTTGTAAAATATTATCTTCCTTACTGTTGTGAATATAGACAGCGGAGCCTCAGACAGACTGATTCATAGCTACTGTTTCTCAGGCTCATAACTACAGACGACAATCAACACAGGCCTTCCTTGCCTTCAGCTTTCTTTCTGCCAGCAGACTGTCTAGACCTTGCCTGGACAGTCTCTGCGCATTAATGAATGCTGCATTCACTTCACTGGATACCAGAATGACTAACCCAGAGAATATTTGGGCAGCCTGTAGTCAATGTCCTCTTATGCCATCTATCCCATTTTTCTCATATTAGCTTAGANATAAGGACAGCACATCAAATGCAGCATGACCAGAAAGAATTCNCTCTCCAGAAGTGTGATATGCAGAGGCTCCTGAGCACTGTCCATGGAGTCATGGCTGTTGAATGGAGTGATTTAGACAGTTAGCCTGAAGCTAATCTGCTAATGTAGTCTTGCAAATCTCTAAAATACCTGTGTATTAAATGGATCTTCAGAGAGGGAAAAATTACTTCAGGTGTTTTAGATCATCTACTGATAGGTCACAAGATAAGTTTATCTGGCAGATTATTTTTTGTTAATAAAGTTTTATTGGCTACAGCTACAGCATTTACCTACAAAAGTTTTCTTAGTAAAACAGTAGTGCTGACAAGGCATAACAGACTGTTTGAAATGAGGAGCCTAATGTATTTACAATCAAACACGTTGACATAAGCACCTTTCAAAAAATTGATCTCTTCTTCTCTGCCCTCTTTCCTTCCATCTTTCCTTCTCTTCTTCCCTTACTCCTCATCTTGTCCTTAATCAATTCATATATGTTCGATTATGAAAGCAATGAAATGAATGCTGTGAGAAATACAAAGAAACAAAAATTAATCTCCTTTCAAAACATTTCCAAGCATCAGCAATCATCTTGTTGCAATNGTTTATCTTCAGAACCAGTTAGAAGCTTCCCTCCTACACATACTTTGCNCATGGCCCTCAGGAAGGAAAGAGAAATGCGTTAAGGACCTTCTCATGGACTTCATCTTAGCAAGCCACTCAGATGCACATAAATTATAGATCTATTCAACATCAAACCAACAAGGACCATGATTTCTAGTCTATCCTCTCTTAGGGAAGACCATGATTTCTAGTCTATCCTCTCTTAGGGAATACTGTAAAGCCACAGTTTCTGATAAACCAAATTCCATAGTATGTCTCTTGAGCTATCTTTATGATGTACATAAATATATATTATACATATATTAGCTNTATATGTAGTTCATTAAATATATAATGAACTACCTTTATGATGCACATATATCAAATATACACATTTAAACAACCTAATGCATAAATATTTGTGATGGATTTCTAGGTTATTTTTGCAATTTTTTTTCTTTAAAGCAACTATTAACTGAAAATGTTATCAATGTTCATATTCTTGGTGGGGACAAAATAAATAAAATACAATCAAGATTTTGCCTAAGATTTCTTCATGTANGTAAGAGGAGAAAATTCNCATAGCAATTTAGTTTCTTAAGTTTTCAAATATAATTTTATTCAATGTATTTAATCCCAGCTGCATGTCTTAAAGCTGTAATATTCAAGNGAATTGGAATGTGACTAATTTTGATGTACAGTAAACATTTTCCCCACATAGTAGCAAATCTGAAACCTGTAAGTTTGAAAAGCAGAAATCAGGTTTAACTATGCCTTACTAATAGTTGTAGACCACCTGAAGCAGTGTTTTTCCCACAATTCATTCCCAAGGAATGCAGTCATGGAACGTGTTTGTTATTCACCTAACAGCTAACACAATGGATGATTAAGCTCAGTGCAAAACATCATAATAATTATTACTAGCAAGTAATAATAATTATATCTCTGGGGAACTGCTTCTCCACTGTTTGAGTGTAAAGAAATTTAAGACTATTTTTGCTCATCTGCTGAGAACAGATTCTGTCGCTTCTCTAAATTATTCTATATTAGGATTTTATACACTAGCAGCAGATCAAATACCATTGCTTATAAAGTGGCTGGAAAATGCAAACCCCAGTGCGCAAATTTTATTGCCATATTTCAGTAGAGTGAACACACGATAGAAGAAGATTAATTAGATTTAAGATAGGAGAATCCAACTTAATTTTGTCCCATTACTCAACATGCCTAGAAATTATACTTGGTGTGTGGGATTCTTCCCTGAGGGNCATGGCCACAGAGCCTCCAGGATCTGGAGGGAGATGTGTTTGTCTCCTTGTACTCATCCTGTTCTGTTCATGCAGAGACCTATTTGTGCCAGAACAGCTCTGTGTTGCCAGTGGGAGTTCTTTTCTGGCATGAGGTTGGCAAGANGAGGACTGGCCCCCTATGTTTAAGATATGTTGGCATGAAGCTCCAGCTTTGATTGGAAAAATCTGAGTGAATTCCATACCGATTCTGCTGGGAAGAGAGAGAACCCATTACAACCAACCATATGCAAGCAGATTCTCTTCAATGCAAATCAACTGTAATTTAACCAATAAAAAAGGGAGGGAGGGAGCTCCTGAGTTGAGTNTGCAAGCATTCCAGAGGAGGCTTCAAGTCTTTTCTTCGCTGAGGAGTGTTTCCTATCTCCTGAAAAGCCTTCCTTTGTCTTTACTGAAATGCTTTAAACACAAGTACTCACTGTGTAACCCCTCCCTAGTCCTTTTCAGTTGGTAACTTCATAGAACATAATATCTGGGCCATAGAATTTGATAGTGAAACTCCACAATTCCTAGTTTCCCAGTGTGTAGACTTTGAAAGACATACCTAAAACTGTGGGGAGTTAAACTCTTAACTGTGTGCCCTACCATCAAAAGAGGGCCTAAGCACTTGGAAAAGTGGTCCCATGACCTATGCATTTCCTGGCCTGTTCTCAGCGTGTGTCACNATTAGCTTGTCTCTCACAGCAGCATGGCTTCTGAGGTATAGAAGCATTGTTTCTCAGTAGCTTGATTGTATCATGTGCTGTAATTTACATCCTGATCTCTTCTTCCTTCCAATGACCTGAAGTCCTCCCAACTCGTTTCAAAAGCCTTCACCTTTATGTGATTTCCACGAATCTAAGACATTATGCATTTGAGAAAAGGGGACTACATCACGTCTATCTACTGCTTTTAAAATTCCCATAATTTCAAAAACAATAAGGTTTAAAAATGGTNATTGTAGACTGATAGTAAAATCACATCCACAGCATCAGCACAAAAACCAAAGGAGCTTAGAACTGAGTCTGTGTGCAGGGCTCTCTGATGCCACACAGACTTNGCCCACAAATCCCANTGAACCTATGTGGACTGTGCACATAGTCCTAGGGTCCCAGGGTCCCCAGGTAACAGTGATTCTGCCCCTTAAGATATGGAGCACACTCTCCCACCCATTGCTCTCTGTGCACTTGCATACATGTCTATACACAATATAGTTACGTGAATATAGTGCTATATCAGTTACTGTCCTCATTGCTGTGCCAAAATACCAGATGAGAAGCAGTTTAAGGGAGAAAGAGTTCATTTGGGCTCATGATCTGAGTATGCAGTCAAGTACAGAGTGGACATGGAAACAGAAGTGTGAGGCAGCTAGTCATACTGCATCCACAGCCGGGAAACAGAGAGAGATGAGTGCTGGGGTTCAGCTCACTCTCCTCTTTTACTCTTTATTCAGTCTCAGATCTCACCCCATGAGATGGCACAACCCGTAGGGCTGGAGATGTATCTTCTAGATTATTCCAAAATCAGTCAAGTGAAAGATCACCACTGTGCATGCACATGTACACACACATACACACACACACACATGCACACATGTATGTGTAAGTGCTCATGAGTTAAACAACACTAGTTCCTATTAAGAGTACATGAATATTATAAGATGTGTCTGGTTTTCTTTTTACTCTTAGAGTAAGTTGTATTATTTTATTTTATTTTTATTTTATTTTTATTTTATTTTTGGTTTTTGACACAGGGTTTCTCTGTGTGGCTTTGGCGCCTTTCCTGGAACTCACTCGGTAGCCCAGGCTGGCCTCGAACTCACGAGATCCGTCTGCCTCTGCCTCCCAAGTGCTGGGAATAAAGGCGTGCGCCACCACCGCCCGGCAAGTTGTATTTTTTAAAGAACCTTTTTCTTCTTGTGGTGGTGTTCTTGGCTTGTTCACTTATTTGTTTTTCTCAAGATGTATTTATTTTTATTTTATGTGCTTGAGTGTTTTGCCTCATGTGTGTGTGTGCAACATGTTCAGGGATGCCAGAAGAGGGCATCCTATCCCCTGGAACTGGAGTTGTGGACAATTGTGAGCTATCATGTGGGCTCTAGGAACAGAACCTGGGTCTTCTGCAAGAGCAGCAAGAATTCTCAACCATGAAGCTGTTTTACAGTCCCTTTCCATTTTAAGATTCATTTTTATTGTTTTTATTTTTTATTATTTATTTTTTATTATTTATTATTTATTTTTTATTATTTTTGTTTTTATTGTAAATCACCCTCTGTGTGTGTGTGAGTGTGTGTGTACACACTGCAGTGTAGGTGAGCTGCAGCTGCAGCTGCAGTTATAGGCACATTTGAGTCACCTGATGTAGGTGCTGGGGTGTGAACATGGGTCCTGTGCAAAGGCAGTATACACTCTTAAGGGTTGAACCATTTCTCTAGTCCTGTTTTAACTCTTTTTTATTTTGATGGGGGATCTTGATAAATTTCCAAGGTCACCCTCAACCTCACTTTTTGGCCCAAGCTGATCCTGAACTCTCAGGATCCTTTTGCCTCAACTTGACAAGTTTCATGCGTACTGGAGTTACAGCATGTGTTACTGTACTTGTCTCTTAAGAGTTTTAATATTAGATATAAAACCTTAATTTTATTCACTAAATGTTAAACAGTTTGTACCAGTGTGTGGTGGTCTTTCTTTCCTAGTATTATTTATGCTTCCTTTTTGTCCCTGTACTTTTTCTTATTAGTTAGCCAGAATTTTATAAATCTTATCTATCTATTCAAGGAATCAAATTTTGTCAGCCTTGATATCCTGTATCTTCTTGTCCTTTTTGGTTATTTTATAGCTTGTGGACTATTATTATACCATTGTAATGGATGGCTAGCTTTTGAATTTTCACCCTCTGTTCTTGTCTTTACTATTTTTTCCCTGAAATTCCATCAACTCTCTATAAGCTAAAATTCTAAATTATTTTGTGTTACATATTTTAAAGGTTTTGAAAGAAGGGTGATAACTCTCCTGCACTAGTGTCCTGTACAAACTTTCCTGCACCAGTGTTGTGTAAACTTTCTTGAACTAATGTAACTCTCCTGCACTAGTGTTCTGAGCTAACTCTCCTGCACTACTGTAGCTTTGCCAGTGTCTTCTATTTATTCTTCATTAGTCTCTTATTACTTACATCTCCCTGTGCTTCTACTAATTGCTGGCTTATATGGTTTGAACATGTACCATTAGATATACAGCTGTTTTTAATCACATCTTCTGAGTTGAAGTTATTATTATTATATACTGACTCCATCATATCCTCTTCATTATATCTAATGTTTTTAATGTACCTATGATATCCCTTACCCAGGACATTGGTTCTTCTTGTCCTTGTTACCAAATTCCTGATAGGAGCAACTTACAGGATGGAGGACTTATTTTGGTTCATGGTTAAGGGGGGATAGTCCGTTATCATGGAAAAGGCATGGTAACTAGGGCTCTGTCCATGATGTCTCAAGCTGCAGTGGATCTTCTGAAACCTCTGCACATGAGCAAGCAAAACTGAGATAATAACTGTCAGTGCCTGTTTCTAGTGACTCATTTTTGTCTATCTGCTTTACCTCTGAAGGTTCTAAAACCTCTGCCACTGATTTGGAACCAAGTGTTCAAGCACATAACTTATGGGGGACATTTCAAACTATGACACTCAATTTTCTTTACTTTCATATTGTAAATGTACAAACATATGCATATATTCTGATAGTTTCAATAATTGGATCACATCAGTTACACCACTTAAGAAGACGCCATCCTTATACAAAGCAGCATCAATGCATCCTGTGATGGTTAATATTGTCATCTCTACAATCACTTAGAGAACAAATTCTGGGCATTGCTGTGAGGATTATCAAGATTAGGTTAGTTGAGATAAGAAGATCTGCCACTGTGGTGGGCACCATCCCATTGGTCAGGATACTGTTCTGAATAAAAAGGAGAAAGCAAGTTGAGCATCTTTCTCTATTTATTGAACACAATGAAGCCAGCTGCCTCAAGCTCCTATCACTATGGTTTACCACCATGGAGGACCCTTGAACTGTAATCCAAAATAGACCTTTCCTTCCTTCCTTAAGTGGTTGTTGTCAGGTATTTTGTTAAAGAATAAGACAAGTGATTGAGATACTTCTCCTCCAGGAATTATAAGTCAGATTTCATTAGCATTTTCTTTTATTCCAAGCTGATATTCCTTAATTTTAATAGTTCATTCTACTTACATTTAGGCAAAATATATACATTTTAAATATGTTTCAAAATGTTTTCTTCTTTCCTACCTTCTTGGGTTCTTCTTGCACACTTTCAATTTTATTAGCATTTATTTGAATTATTGTACCGTGGAAATACACCCTAGAGGTGAAAACATTAATCCTTATTAAAGT
>LZPO01076575.1:37002-49921 GCA_001675575.1 Neotoma lepida
GTCAATAAGACAAAGCGACAGCCTACAGAATGGGAAAAGATCTTCACCAACCCCACATCTGACAAAGGGTTGATTTCCAAAATACATAAAGAACTCCAGAAACTNGACATCGAAATAGCTAACAATCCAATTAGAAAGTGGGCTACAGATCTAAACAGAGAATTCTCAACAGAAGAATCTCAGATGGCTGAGAGTCATNTGAGGAATTGCTCACCATCCCTAGTCATCAGGGAAATGCAAATCAAAACTCTGAGATACCAGCTTACACCTATCAGAATNGCTAAGATCAAAAACACTGAGGACAGCTTACGTTGGAGAGGATGTGGAGCAGGGGGAACATTTCCCCAATGTTGGTGGGAGTGCAATCTTGTACAGCCACTTTGGAAATCAGTATGGCGGTTTCTCAGAAAACTGGGAATCAATCTTCCTCAAAACCCAGCTATACCACTCTTGGGCATATACCCAAAGAATGCTCAATCATACCACAAGGTCACATGCTCAATTATGTTCATAGCAGCGTTATTCGTAATAGCCAGAACCTGGAAACAACCTAGATGCCCCTCTACTGAAGAATGGATTAAGAAAATGTGGTACATATACACAATAGAGTACTACTCAGCAGAAAAAAACAATGACATCATGAAATTTGCAGGCAGTGTTTTTTTAAGATTTATCTTTTCCTGGAAAGAAGGAAAATGGCAGTAATAGGTTTGTACGTGATTCAAAACTTNAACATGGTGTGAGTTACTTTGCCCACTTTAATGGGTGAAATCAACTCACGGTTAGAATAGTGAGTCTGAGTGCAGTGTCTCCTCCAAGGAAAAGGGAGAGGCACAGCAACCCACAAGGAAACCTGGAGAGTTAAAACTCTCTTACAGCCAAGAGCTTAAGTTGGACCTAATAGTACATACCTGCAACTCTAGCATTTGGGAGGTTGGGGCAGAAAGGTCTTGAATTTGAGACTAGCATGGATTAAGAACCAAAACTTTGCCTGAAAGATGAGGAGGAGGAAGGAGAAGAGAAAGAAGAGGATGGGGAAAGAAGAACTAAAGGATTGGGCATCATAAAACTACAAACCATGACAAGCTTTATGTTTTAACCAAAATTAAAAGAAAGATTAATAANAACAATGTTATTTTTCTTTTATTTTTGAAATGATAATATAATTATATTATTTCTCTCTTTCTTTCCTCCTTCCAAACCCTCCCATATAGCCCTCTTTCAAATTCATGACATCTTTTTAAAAATTAATTGCTGTTATATGCATATATGTATATTACAGATTTTTTGAATAGTTTAAGAAGAATTGAAATTCTGGTAGAATTCTGCTGCGAATCCATCTGGTCTTGGACTTTTCTCTTTTTAACTTTTTCAGTCTTCATTTGTTATGGGTCTGAATTTGTTGTTGATTTCTTCTTTGTTTAATTTTGATGGTTTGACTGAATCTAGAAATTCATTTTATTTTTAAGGTGTTATACCTTAGTGACATACAGGTTTCTTAAATGTCCCTTTATAATACTCTGAATTTCTTCAGAGTCTGTTGTAATGTTTTTTTATTCATTTCTTATTCCGTTAAGAATAAGAAATTTGGATCCTCTCTTTTGGTTAGTTAGGCCAACAATCTGTTTACCTTTTTATATTCTCAAGGAAATAGCCTTTAGATTTGTTGAATCTTTGGAGTATTTTTTTTTCTTGTTTTTGTATCATTGACTTCTGCTCTGACTTTTATTATTTCTTGCCATTGACTGAGCTTGGATTCAGTTTGTTCTTGTTTTTCCCAATTTTTGAGCTGCATTATTAAGTTATTTATTTGTGCATTTTCTGATGTATGCTTGGGGCTATCATTCCCCTTGCAAGACTGCTTTCAATTGTGTCCTGGAGATTTTGTTGTGCTATGTTTTTGTTTAGTCCCAGGATATTATTTCTTTCTTTCTTGACTTTTTTTCTTTGAGCCATTTATCATTCAGTAATGAGTTGTTTATTCTCTGAGTTTCTGTATATACTATCAATTTGCTTGCTGTCAGTTTTAAGTTTTGTTTCATTGTGGTCAGATAGGATAAAAAGTGTTATTTCAATGTTTTTGAATTTGTAAAGATTTGTTTTTTGTCCCAGGATATGGTCTATTTTAAAAAAGCTTCTATGTGCTACTGAGTAGAATGTGTATTCTTTGATGTTTGGGTGGAATATTCTGTAGATAACTGTTAAATTGAATTGATGTACGCTATCAGTTAATTTTGATGTATCTCTGTTCATTTGTGTGTGTGTGTGTGTGTGTGTGTGTGTGTGTGTGTGTGTGTGTATGTATAGATGTCCTGTCTATTGGATAAAATGGGGTATCGAAATCACCTACTATTAATGGATTGATGTTAATCTAGGTCTTTAAATCCAGTAGTACGTTTATTTTAATGAAATTGGTGTCCCCGAACTTGGTGCATATATGTTTAGGAATAGTAATATCTTCTTAGTTAACATACCTAGTCTTGAATGAAGTGCTCTTCTTTTTCTCCCTTNATTAGTTTTAGTTTGAAGTCTGTTTTGTCACATATTAAGATAGCAATGCTGCTTACTTCCTGGTCCCATTTGATTGGAATACTTTTTGTTCATCCTTTTACTCTAATGAGGTGCCTATCAGGCTGACTAGCATTGTCTTTTAGGACTTTGAATGCTTTGTTCAAGGTTCTTTTGGCATTTAAGGTTCCACAGAGAAATCAGATTTTATTCTGATGGCTTTTCCTTTGTATATGACGAGGTGTTTGTTGTTTTCTTCTGCAACTTTCAGCCTATTTTCTTCGTTTAGCTATATTTAGTGTTTTAAGAATGACATGTTGTGGGGATTTTTATTTTCTGGTCTTGTCTGATGTTCTGGGTCTTTTTTGGGGGGGTATATGTATGGGTGTGTCTTTCCTTATTTTGGGGAAGTTTTCTTCTATTATCTTGTTGAAGATCTAGTCTATGCTATTAACTTGGGATTCTTCTCCCTTGTCTAAGCCTATAACTTGAAGGTTTGTTTATTTCCCCACAATGCTTCACAGTTCCTCATTTTTGTTTGTTTTATTTTGGCTTTTTTTTAATATCCTATGCTTATTTGGTCTAGATCTTCTACTTTGTCCTTGAGTCCTGGTAGTCTATCTTCTGCTGGATTCATTCTATTCCTAAGGCTTTCCTTTGAGGTTTCTGGTTGAATTATTGGACTTTTCAATTCCATCTTCATTTTAGTTTGAGGCTTCTTCAGTGTTTCTATCTCCTTATGAATTCTATTCTGAAGCCCTGCACTGTCTTCATCATTTCCACCTGTCTTGTATTTGTGTTTTCTTGCGTATCACTTGGGTATTTATTCTCAAGTTCTCTCTTCTTAATTTCATTGATCTTTATGTGTGTGTGTGTGTGTGTTATTTAAACTCCTTGAATTCTGTAATGTAGTTTATGATTGTTTTATAAAATTTTGTGTCTTGGAGTTCTTGCTGGAAATTCTCATTGAAAACATTTCTACAGAACTGTGGTCTTGAAGAGAAGATATTGGCTTGATCTTTCATATAGCTGGTATTTGGGGGATGAAATCTGGGCATGTGGACTTCTTTCATTAGTTCTGAATCTGATATGGACATAGCAGGTTTGGGTGAAGAGAGGCTCTATGGGCAGATTGGACCTAGAGGTTGGAAATGGCTTGAGTGGAGTGAATTCAAGTGGACAGAGAGGACTGGGCTGGTGTGCAAGATGTTTCCTGGTCCAAGCAATGAACATGGGGACACATTTGGCTGGTTGGAAAGGTTGTATGTAGCATATGGGGTATCTGTGGGTTTGGAACTAGGTAGAGAGGGTCCTGCATAAGACTAGAGATCACTTGTGGCACATGCAGGGGAGGCCAGAGTAGGTCGGGTTACTGCATATAGGAGCTGAGCTAGATTGGGCTGATTGGGGAAATGGCATGGATGGGGAGGTCAGGGAGACTAAATGTGCTATATCTTGGAGAATAAAGTGGGTGGTCTGGATGGATGGAAAGATTGGATGTGGTTCAGAAGGGACATGTGGGTTGTGGCAGGTAAGGTGGTGCAGATGGAAGTGGCCCCACCAGCCTGGGCACTGGATGTAGAACCTGGGCTAGACATAGTGGATTAGGGAGGAGCTATTGATGTAAAGGTCGGGGGNACTCACTAGGATAAGCTCTGGAGTAAGAAAATGTTCTTCAGAATACAGGGCCTAAATACTTGCTATAAAATAACCAATATTTAAAGATAAAGCATTGCTTTGCAGAGCTAATGGCTTCAGATACTTAGATTAATGGAAAATACTGATTTTTTAAAGTAGCAAATTAAAAAGTGTGGTTTGGGAATAGAGTTTCAGTGACTGATATGGCTTTAATAGGACTGGTCACAAAGGTGGAGTTAGTTAGTGTTAGACTGATGGATTTGGGAAACAACCACCATCATTCTCCTTAAACAGCAAGCCAGCTCCCACTCTGTGATCAACATGATTACACTGAGCCCCAGGCTAAAAGATTCTCAGTCTCCTTTAATGAGACCACAATATAGTGATTAGGTATTTGCCTATAGCATATGAGATTTGACTATCCATAGATCTCTGCCTTAGTAACTGTAAAACTGAATGTATCTTTGAATGCACGCAGTCTTCAGAACCATAAAAAATCCCCATGCTCCACATATTACTTATTTTACCACCATAAAATTTTAATACTGCACTTTAAGCATCTATAAGTGTCTCTTGTTTCATTGATCAATATTAGAGTCTAACTACATTCCACTAAGAAAGCCATGGAACTCATCAAAGGACACAGAAAGTTTGATTTAGAAAAGTTCTGGAGATATGGTCACAGCATGGTGACTAGGGTAGATAATAACATATTTTACAATTGAAAATGTTGAAAGGCTTAAAATAGCACCACAAAACACTGATCACTATATGAGACATCAAGCATGTTAATTAGGCTGACTGAATTAATTTAGGATAATATATATANCAACCACAATATTGTATGACACAAATACATATAATTTCTATTTGATTATACTTTTGTAAACCTGAGGCTGAGGAGAAATGAAATGTGTATTCTTCTTTTCAGTTTTTAAATAAATTGAAACTGAGAGAGTGACGTCTTGTCTTGTGTAGCTGAGTTGGTAAGTGGTGCATAGACATGGTGACCAAGGCTCTTTGTGAAAACATGACCATTGGTGTGTTAGCTCGAGTCCTGGTTACTGTGGCATTCCATGGTGATGGAAACCTGAACAGTTTTTTATTGCAAAGTAACATATTTTCACAAGTAGAAATATTAATCAAAGTATTTTCCCCCAGTAATCTGAATGCTATTGTCCTATTGTTCCTGAGGTTTGTTTTGTTTTCATTTCAAAGTACTTCTATTGGTATGAACAATGCAACTGAGTGAGGACAAACTAGTTCAAACCTCTACATGAAATAAGCAATTATTAAAGCAGATGACTGAGACATGACTGGTTGTTTAATAAAATTTAATAGTTCACTGGGAAAATTAATGACTCATTTCCATGAAAATGTTCAAAAGAATTGTGCATATCTGATGAAAAGCATGCTGAAAAAGTGGTAAGATAAATTTCACACGGACACATATACCTTCCAGTCTGAACAACTTAAAAAGCATGAAAACACATGAGACTATTTGTCTCTGAATAAATTTACCTCACATTCAGTGCATAAATTATATACAAAGAAAGAATTAAATTGATAACAAATAANATACATGAGAACCAAAGATTTCTCTGTCTCATGTTCATTCTGTTTTCTTCCTGGAGTTAACCATATCTCATGGAGAGTTCCAGAAATATAACTATATATTAATGAAAGCTATTGCTGTTATAGCAACAAATGGGCCTGAAATGTGGTAAGCAATACGTACACCTTCAAGGGTTATTATAACAGACTGTGAAAGGGGGGCAGAAATGAGAAACAGAAGTGTCACCAAGTATTTTAATGTCATCTGGGTCATCATTTACAGAATTCATGAATAATAGTTTGTTTTCAAATATTTTTCCAAAGCTTCAGTTAGGGTAACATATTCCTGCCATGGATAAATATCACTTTTTAGTTGAAAATTCAGTATAAGTTAAAACAAGAAAAACTTCCAGATTCAAAGGGCTTACCTCTGACNTGACTAACAATGAATCTAAGCTTGTCTATTCACTCATTTAAGGAAATTTATTGGGTACCTAGTATACCTGATACAGAAGATGTAAAAGTAACGACAGAAATTTGATCCCTAACACATGGTGAATAATCCATTTTCTGAAAACAATATTGAAAAATTACCTATAGAAAAGCCATCCATTCAAAATTCTTCAAAAATCCTTTTCACAAATGTGAAATGCAGTAGACTGATTATAAAATGACCACTGGGGAAATAAAAGTGTAAATGATGAGATACATGANACATTTACTTGAATGACTAGAAATCATTTCTTTTTAAATTTGACAATGGGCCAAACCGAAAGACATTTGCTACCAAGCCCTATGACCTGAGTTTGATTCCTGGAACCCATGTGATGGAAGTAAAGAACCAATTCCCTCAAGTTGTTCTCAAACCTCCATATACACATCATGGCATGCATGTACCCAACTTAATTAATTGATAGTTTTAAAAATTGATGATGTTGATTTCTGTGGAGCAATGGAATCTTTGGTTCACTGGTAGTATTAATGAAAACTATCATGACTAGTTTTGGAGGGGAAAGTTGGGCAGTTTCATTCCAGTACTTTTTCTCATGGATATTTACTTAATTATATCAAAAACATACCCTTATGAAACCTGCATGTAAGTGTTTATAGAAGCTTTTTCTTAATTATCCCACAAGGAAGTCAGGTAACATGTCCTTCAGTAGGCGAGTAGATGCGTAACTGCTATACACCTTAGGCAACATAAAGGGCTGAAGAGATTGAAAGCACATTGTTGAGTGGAAGAATCCCACCTAGGGATGATGAGATAGAGCAATAGTTAGGGGACTGGTTGTTCTTGCAGAAGACCCAGATCTGATTCTCAGCGTTCACACGGCAGCTCACAACTATTGTCTGTACTCTCCACTCCCAGGGGTTCCAATGTCTTCTTCTGACCTTCACAGGCACTGCACACACTTGCAAGCACAGACATAGATAAAGATAAAACACGCATATACACAAAATGAAAATAAATAAATAAATAACTTTTTTTAGAAATCTTGTTTAGATAGGATACAGTTTATGAGTCCACTCATATGATAATGTGGAGATGACAAAAAAATAGATTCAGGAGAAAGATTAGTGATTGCCAAGGGTGTGAGTAAGGGGATGGACAAACAGGTGGAGTGTAAGTATACAACATAAACAAATGTTAAAACCAGTGCTAGCATCTTATTCTTCTGATCATCTAAAATGCAAGTGACTGAGCTCAGCTGGACAGCCTGCCACCCCATACATTGTGAGTTAAAGTAAGTCTTCTTTCTCAAGTTACTTTCTNTCAAGTGTTTGGTTCAACTGATGAGAAAAATAACTACCTCAGGAGTTGTTACTTATACTTAGTAAAAATAATGAGGTTCTATGTTGAGGACATAGTTCAGTGGCAGAGCACTTGCCTAACATGTAAAACTGTTTGGACTTAATATTCTACACTGTAGTAAAGAAAAAAATAATTAAATTGCTTTTATTTGGTGGATACTCACGGATGGCTCATTTTAAGATCTCTAGATACTTTGTAGCTGATGAACACTCATAANACAAATGGTAACCAAATTGGCTTTCAGCAAATTGATGGCTTGTTGTTTTATCTAGTGATATAAATTTTTGAGAATAGATATCCTGCCCAGTTTTTCCTGTTATAGACAGAAAAGATGTAGGTTCAGGAGAGATAGAGCTTAGTTCAGGAATTTTATGAAATAAGAAGCTGTCTGATGTGGCCAGGTATATGCACTTATCTTTAGACCTTGAAGAGCAACTAACCTGTATCACCAAAGGGTATTGGAGAAACTTTAGTTTCCCATCAGTGGTCACACTAAAAAGAATTACTCTANACTAAGTCATTATACTTTGTGTCATGGACCTAATAAATAAGATTATGTCCCCATTCTCGGGGGTAAAGAAATCTGGGGGTTTGTGGAATGGTGTAAACAGGTCAGGGGCCATAGTTGGGAAATGGATGGAAAGTAGCTCAGAGCATCCCTGTTAGCTCCACAATGTCAAACAGTGTGAGGAACACCACATGCAAGGCTGATGTCCTTAGTGTTTTCTTGCTGAGTTCTAAGACAGCATCTCACATTCCTCTTGGGGATTGTCTGATGATGGTTGGCCTCCACTCTTGGTCCCAGGGCAGGAGAAACTTGAGATGTGGTGTATGTTATTACAAACAATGTCTTTTGTAGATTGGTATGAACTCTAGATTATTATCTGATAACAGCACACTTCCTAGAATTCAGAATCAGACCAGTGGCCCAGAATAAGCCCACATTAAAAGCTCAGAGAGAGATGACTTGAACAGAACATAAGGTTTTCTTCCATTGATGGTAAGGCGCTAGACTCTCCCTATTATGAGGGGACAGACTCGGGCACATAACACCTAAGGAAAAGTCTTAGAAAAGTAAGATCTGCCAAAATATTTGAAAGTTTTATAAAAAATTGAGGCTTGGGGAATTGCATGAAAATTCTGAAGGGCTATGATAGATGGTCACTTCATAACACCTCTCTGGCCACTCCATATTAATGGGCTGTTAGAGCTATATTAGAAATTTCACGAACTTCAGAGCCTGTCTGCAAACAAAGTGTATATCTCCCAATAGCAACATCCCTTTCCTGAATTCAAATACTTTGAACATTTTGATATTTGGATATCAACCTGATGATTACAAGGATAATCCAGAGTGAGACAATCCAAGATGAGAATAGTGAAATTATGCTTAGGATATCTGGGCATTTTATCACTGATTTTCTGTTTATGTCACTTAACAGTTTATACTCAGTGGCTAAGCAATGCAAGAACAGAGGACAGAATTTTATCAAGAATATTTGGAAGCCATGAATTATAATTAATCTTCTTCATCTCATCAATAGCTCTGTTTTTATATGTCAAAATAAAGACAAATAAGTGCAAAGACATACATGACATTCTGAGGCTCCACAATTGTCATATTTTTTTTTCCTGGGAAATTGCAAGCATTAGATTCTTCTTACAAAACTATTTGAGGATTATGTTTACTTTGCTACTACACTAATTGTGGCAATGCTCCACCTATGTGACTGTCTAGCAGTGAGATTGTTCATTAGTGTTAGCTAGTAGTGACATTTTTTGTGACTTTTATTTCCCAAAATCACTGAGCTTGTGTCTCCTAAACACAAAATAAAGCTGAATCCAATCAATAACTTTACAAGATTTTAGAGAAGGTGGAGAGAAACCTGTGGTATTTATAGCCAAAGGGCTCCTGTTGCAGCCTGAATCAATATATAAACCAGAGAGAAAAAGTGCACTGATGGCTACCTGGGAAAAGAGGCAGTGTAAGCCAGAATCACAATGACTTAGAGATGGGAAGAGGTCAGTCCAATCGCATAATACTTGCTATTGTATTCGGGTTTAGTTAGAAGCCAAATTCAGGAAGCACATTCCATTAGACTAAATAAAGCTTCGATCATGTGTAAAATTTCCAACTTGAATAGGCAGCCATCCTATCACTCATCAGGCCTGATGGCTTGGTGCAGTTAATGGGTGTAATTTCTTCCTCATATTTCTATGCTTTTATTGTTTCATTTTTATTATAGGAATTCAGGCATCTTATTAAGCTTATTATTTTCTGCTAAGTGTGGGCTTAAGTAAATAGAATTCTAAAGGGTGTACATGCAAATATGTTTCCTTTAGATTGTCAAAAGAATGGGACAATTTGATTTGACTTAACTCTGAGATTAGAAGAAAGGAAAAGTGAAAAAAATCCATGAAGAACTAAGTAAAAGTAACATGAGAGGGTATAAAAAAAATCATTAGAGCAACTGAAAATGAGAATTTCCCTATTCCAGAGATTCTGGTTTATCAGTCTCAAAATGGAGTTCAGAAAACTGTATTTTAAGAAAGCACCAACTGTTCATAGAGGAAAACACTGTTATAATTATTGGCAAAGTAAACTAAAAGAGTCCTTAAATTGTTTAGGGAGAAAGGAAAGAAGATAAAAGACAAATAAATGTTCTTATTAAAGCAAAATAGCCAAAAATACTGAATTTCAAAACTTGTCCTTGTAACATTTTAAAATTGAACTGCATTCATCTGAGCTGCTGTGTGATCCCAGATTTTGGCTGGCTGCTGAGAATAGCTAGCTTGGGACCTGAGCAAGTATTCATTAATTATGACAGGAAGGGGATGCATATAATTCTATACACTCGGGGAGATTTTCCATGGCAATGATACTCCAAAAACAAATATACACAAGTCCTAGAAATATACCCCAAAGTGAATGACTTGCCCGTTGGGAGGGGCAGAGACTTTATTAGCTCTTCTTAGGGATAGTAATCAATTTCCTAAGTGTTTCTATCCAAAATTCTTCAGAATTTCCCCAGATATAGATTTGGAAGTAGAACCTGAAATAAAGATTCAAGAGTAAATGTTTTTAGAGATGATTAGAAAACAGCTAGAGCAACAAAGAACAGAATGACTGGAAGGAAAAAAGCAAAACAAAACAAAAGCTCCAAAACAGCCTGGCTGTTTTTAATCAGGTAAAGTGCTTTGGACAATTGAGGCTCAGTTTTGAGAAGGAGTTGTGCAAAGCTTCAGAGCACATGCTCCAAGGTGGCGCATGAGCTGTGCTGGGATATTTGCACACTTTCTGTCTTGGTCATTACTTGATGACTGTTCCAATGGAAGTGAATCTCCTGAGTATTCCATCCTACCCCTTCGATGAGCAAATCAGGATTCTGTGTTCACAGTGAGGCCTCAGATAATGGTACATGCAAGAGAGAGCAAGCACAGACTCCACCAGCTAACGGGATTTGAGAAATCATCTTGAAGTCAGCCACTTTGCATGGTATAGAAGACCATGGCAGTCTGGCTAGGCAATGACTATGTCTTATTATATAAAAATGACTCTTCTGGGAGAAAAATCAAACTAGGTAGGGAGGTATAGAACTATCTGGCTTTCCTATACAATAACCCATAAAAAAATTGACTTATTCCAGTAATCAATTTTATTTGGTACTAGTTTACTTGGATATTTATTTGAAAATCTTTCTATAACTATTAAATGCAAAATTTCTTAGTTCCCNAAGTTGAGAACATTCTCTGTGGAAATCTTATTGGCACTTTTTGCTTACATGCCTCACCTGTGTTGAAGGGCTGTTGAGGGATATTTGCTCACACTGTGAACCCCAAGTTTGCATCTGTCTTAATTAAATAAAATTAACCTTGGGTCAGGAGGCTGCATTAACAACTAGTTGACAGAAAGTAATCAGAAAGCATCAGAGGGCATCTGGGAGAGATAGACACTGAAAGTAGTAGCTCATATTTTTCTAGTTTGGCAAAGTGTAAGCAGGGGGCTTCCATGGGTGCCAGCAAGGAGAGAGTGTTAGATAGGTGCTATTCAGCCTCTCTGAGCTCACAGGTTTTCACCCCAGCCTTTGAATTTCGAGTCTTATTCGTAAACAGAACAATAGAGAATTAATTAAGGCTACCTTTAGCGGAAGTGAGAGCACCAGTGCCAGGAAGAGCAGAATTTCAGCCATGCTGTGGTCTGAGCAGTCTGGCTACTGCTAGAGAAGCAGGCTGGTAACCTCAGAGTTGCAATTGCAGGCTGAGATAGCAGTAAATTAAGGAGCAGCCACTGTGCCGAAGTTAAAACAACAAAGGATTCTGTTCCAAGTGTAGATTTCATGGTTGAATCCTCAACTAGCTGAGTGCCACCAGACAGGTCAGAGTGGAAATTCTAAAGCTGAATGACATGGAGTAGTACATTTTTCATCTGGCACTAGACATTTATTTTCTACTTATAAATGGTTTGGTATTATCTCCTGTTAGTTTGTTCACTTCTGAACAACATTAGCAAGAAATTATTAATTTTTCATTATTAACATCTAAAAAAAGATTATTTTACATGTATGTGTGTGCAATGAGTGTGCATGGGCACTACATGTGTGAAAGTTCCTGAGGAGGTCAGAAGAGGATGCTGAATCTTCCTGAACTGGAGTTATAGGCAGTTGTGAGCTGCCTAATGTGGGTGTTGCTAATCAAACTCAGGTCCACTACAAAAAGGTTAAGGGTTCTTAATGGCTGAACCATCACTCCAGCCTCCTCATTCTTAAAACCTTTAAAGTTGATTGAAATGTTTCTCTCTCTTTCATAAAATAAAAAATGATGAGTATCTAAGAAGCATCATATAAATGCCAATCATTTTAGCACAGCAAGAGGCATTTCATATAGCTTCATATAGCACTTGGGGAAGCAGTCACATTTGTTTGACCAAATGAATAGGGATTTGATGTTATTTTTAATATGTTCGGTTCCTTTTCTTAAAATCTTGAAGGAGTGCCCACAGCTGCATAAACTACAGCTTTGAAAAGAATTGAAACCACCCCTTCATTCCTGTAGGTCAAGCCATTATGGTGCTTGTGGATTTGATGCCCTAAAGCTACAGGAACAGATTCACACGCTGATCATTTTACGGAATATTTGCAAACTCATCAGATGGAGACAGTGTAAAAAAAGTAGATAGCCAGATTCAGATTTCATTTTACCTCAAATCAGTTAAAAATACAGAAGACTTCCTCTTGTGTGCTTTGTGGACCAGAGCAAGCTACTTTGACACTTGACAAACACAGACACATGTTCAAGGCAATATCATATCAGGTTTTAATTGTACCTTTATATTAAATTTAATTTTATTTCCATTTTTTGCCATCCAGCAATATTTATAAATTGCAGAAGGTAGTCATGTCTACAGTC
>LZPO01076577.1:3542-20458 GCA_001675575.1 Neotoma lepida
CCTCGGGAAACAAATAGGGAAAACCATGCATGCACACCGTGAAACTTTAACAAGGCAATGTATAGAGTTTTATGCTTTCCACAATTAAGATTTACCTTAAGTCTTTTTCATAAACTCCCGGGCCGAAGACCACCAACCTGGAAACAATTTCTGTTTTTAATAGCCACCATTAATATCTATGAAAACACAGTAAATACATAATTTTCACATCAGGATATGAAACCACAAGAAGTGAGTTATTTATATGAATGACATAAAAGTAACTTAGCACCGCCCACGCTTGCCAGACAAAAGTAGCCTTTGTAATTTCCATTCATTCAACAGATTCATTGAACTCCCACCCAACGTTGTGCACCAAGGCAAACGTTTTAATGGTAAGAATCACATAATACACAGCCTCTGTCTTATAGACAGGTTGACTCCAGTTGGGAAAACACACAAATCGGTGCACATGTGCACACCCACCCACACATACATACACTTATACATACATGAATGCCCAGTCACACGTGATCAAGTGCCAATAGCACTAACTGTATACAAAAGGCTTAGTGGCTGAAGTTGTGATCATTATTATTTTAACAGTCTAAGAAGTTGTCATGGAAATGGTGGGCACGATTCCAAAGAATAAAGCTATGGCCAAAGATTTCATTACTCACAGATGCACGCATCTAATTGAAAAGAAATTTGTGTTGACACTCTGCTACCCTGAATAAATATTTTTAACCTTGACATCTCTCTTTCTTTTTTCTTTACTCTATTCCCCACCCATCAGCTGTTTCTGCTTATAGTGCCTGTTGCTATGATTTCTATGCGTTATGCCAGACATCATAAGTAAAAAGTGAGTCTTAATCTCTGAGACCCAAACAAGATAATGTTACATGAACGATGTATTGTAATATATAAGTGAAATAACCTCCTCTAATTGGAAAAGAGATAGGTGAATAGATGACAGATAGATAGATAGATACATAGATACATAGATGATAGATAGATAGATAGATAGATAGATAGATGATAGATAGATAGATAGATAGATAGATAGATGTAGAGATATAGATAAATATGGATTTTATTATCACCTTGGGAGTCAAAACAGCCTGCTATAGAGTTATCCGTCTTTGTAAATGAGTGACTTTAGTTGGAGAGTATCTAGGTATGCATGCTTTGTAGGTAACTTTTCAAAATGTTTATGAACATACCCATCTAACTTTTAATTTTCTACTTCTAAACTTTGTAATTTCAGTTGCTAATTGGACTCAGCCCTAAATGATATATTGTGCTATTAAAAAATAGTTACAGGAAGATAAGGGGATTAAAATCAGGCAGAAATTGCATGGTGTGTTGGGTATGGTAGTATACTCCTGTAATGACAGCACTGGTTAGATTAAGGCAGAAGAATTGTAAGGTTGAGGTCGGCCTGGACTACCTAATGAGGTTGTGCTGGCTAGTCTTATGTCAACTTGACACATAAACTAGAGGTATCTGAAAGGAGAGGACCTTAGTTGGGAAATTGCCCCCATAAGATTCAGCTATAAGGCATTTTCTTAATTAGTGATTGATGGAGGAGGGCCCAGCCCATTGGTTCCATCCCTGGCCTGGTGATCCTGGGTTCTATAAGAAAGCAAGCCGAGCAAGCCACAGGAAGCAAGCCAGTAAGCAGCACCCCTCCATGGCCTTTGTGTCAGCTCCTGCCTCCAGGTTCCTGCCCTGCCTGAGTTCCTGTCCAGAGTTCCTTCAGTGATGAACAATGATGTGGAAGTGTAAGCCAAATAAATGCTTCCCTCCTCAACTTGCCTTTTGGTCATGGTGTTTCGTTGCAGCAATAGAAACCCTGACTGAGAGACCTTGTTTCAAGCCTATGTCCTACATGCCCCAACCCAAAGCAGTTGCAGTCTGTTCATAACATAGCTGAAATTGGTTTTGTTTTCACTCTTCCTGGGTTCATACAGCCTGTGACAGTGAGATACCACAATCTCATTGTGACANGATGGCTCATGATTTGAGACAGGTAGCAAGAGTAGAGGCTACTGTTTGCATGCTACAAACTCACTCTCCAGAGCACAGAAACATTCAGCTTCCTCTTTAGAGACTTTTTCCTTGTGTTTCTTTAAAACTTGGCTAAAATGTTTTATGTATGTGTTAAGCCTTATTTTGGGAAATCAAGCTTGGTGTCTTCTTTAACAAATTGCCTGCTCTCTGTACCAATAACATAGGCATTTTTTTCATCTATCAATCCAAAATAGAAATCAATTTACAGCCTGTTATTCAAATTAGTCCAGCTGTGAATTCCTCTCTGTGCAGGGAGGTTTTATGACCATCCATTCTTAAAGCTGACAGTTGTTCAAGAAATATGTGTTAATTTTACCAATTGAAATTTTATTTATTAAGGAATTCCATTAACTAAGGAAGATATATATGACTTGAATAGGCTAGCTGTGTTACAAATGAGCAATCCAGATCCTAGAAAGATATAAAAAGGGCCAAAGATGCCCCTTCACGTAATGAAACACTGGGATTTATTTTACCACTGAGGTTTGGGAGAGCCAAAACCTTAATCTGGGCCATGAGCCTATGACCCACCAAAAACTGGGAGACATTCTACATGTCCGAGATAAAGCAATGATGTCTGTGGTTTAAAAAGATGAAAAGTACAGGTGAGACTTGAGCACTGAGGAACAGGCTACGAGAGTTCGTTTCTGGGCTTTGCTCATCTCTAGTGTTATTTTATACAGGGACACTAACTTTAACAATTGAGACATCAGTTTCCTTTAGTTAAGTAAATACGTTTCTGGGACTCTAAGAACTGAGAAAGTGCTACAAAATCCCCGAGACCCTGAAGAAAGGGGCCACAGAATTTTTAAGTGGCTTTTTCTTTTCCTGCTTTTATATGCCATCTCTCTCCCCTTATTCCCCTCATCATTCCTTTTGTGGTCCGTTGGGTTGCCACCCAAACCCACAGTGACACCTGCTGGCTAATGAGAGCCAGCCTGCCTGTGCTGGAGTCCTAGCCCACGAGGAAGGGTGTTGAATGAGCATTATAACAACCACCAAATTCTTTCAAAGTTGGGACAGTAAGAAAAACCTGAGTGAATATGGCAAACNGTATTTTGGAGAAGGACATCCTTTTTTCAGAAAAATCTTCCTGAGGCACTGAAAGTGTAAAATGTAAAGATTGGGGTTGTTTTCATAAAAATTGGCCAAAGGTACACCCCGTACCAGAGCCAATTATTTATATGTAAGATAAAAGCTTCATGGAAAGTCACTCTTTACAATGTTTTCATCAGTTCCATTTTTATTGCAAAAGGTGGCATGTAGCCATCCCTTAACAAAATTCCCCAAGATTTGAACATGGACGTGGACATTCATTTCTTCTAACACAGGAGGTTACTTAGACTTACGCTTCTTCTTCTCATTCCTCAAAGATTCTCACCTCTGAGGAAGCTTCTTTACTGAAGAATATTTATTTGCTTAATCACGGGTATTTATACATGGGTNATTTGGGCTGGGGGTACCTTTTGGAGGATGTTTGCTTTATTTCAAGAAAATCCATTTCTGACTTGAAAGGACAAATTCTAATTTTAAAAAAGAGACAACAAGAATCTTTTTTTTAAACATGATACATTTCTTAAAACATTGACACTTTTCATCTGAAGGTTAAATCCTAGGAAAACCTTCTCCGTACACACATGTTCATATTTGAAACAAGAGGTTGTCCCCAAAGGCTTGTAGCAGCCAATGTGTACTGGACAAAAATCTTGGCCCTCTTCGTCCTCACTGTGTGCTCTCAAAGCCAGAGCTTCATTTAAGCATGACCTTAGAGGAAGAGTGATCCTTCCAGCATTTCCTGGTATTTGGGGAAAGGAATGTTTTATTTGACTGCAGATGTCACTTGGTTTACAGGAAGGCTTGGGTAGCGCATTCATGCCAGTACTGCACTTACCCCGGATTTTTTGCTCTGTAGGAAGAACACATGTCAGAGCTCACTGTTTGTTAAATGGAAAAGGTTCGGTACAGCAGAAGCTTCTATTATAAACATTGTGACTTCGTGCAATTTACAAAATGTTCTATCTCCATTAAACAATAAACCCTTGACCCCAGAGCTCAGTTTGAGGATTCGGTGATTCAAGAAGTGAGACATAATGGATAGCGATAATAAATGAAGAGGTTCAAGGGGTTAAGAAAAACTGTTTAATTATTTCTCTAAGAGTGTGGGCTGCAGAAGCCTTGTGTGTCGTGTCTCCTGTCGTCCCAGAGAAACGCTGCATGGAAGGAATCCACCAGAGCAGGCCAGGCAAGGCGTAAAAGCAGGTTGCTGGCCCTCAGCTGTGTTTGTGAACTAACAGTTTCTAGATACCCTTCCATATCTGAAGTTCTGCNGTTCCTGCCAGGAGACCCAGTGCCAGACCCTGGGCGCATCATCTGTTTTCCAAAGAGCTTGGATTTGTTAGCATGAGAAATTCATTGCACATCGTTGCTTCCCAGCTGTGGCACTAGTGAGTGTAGCCTTTTTGCCTTATTTATTTGTTGAAAACTATGTTCTGTCCTCTCTTGGAAGTTCTCTTATGTAACTAGTCCTGGACACAAGCCCTTGGGCGCTCAGTCCCAGGCCCTCAGCTTGCTTGTCAGTGAAGGACCTCCTCCTGAGCAGATGCCTCACTTGAACTTCACAAGGTCAGGGCGTCNGCCTGAGGGCAGGATGTGGCAGTTCTCAACGCGTCCTGTTCTCCAAATCATGGGGCTGAGAAATAGATGAAGTCTGTAGGCATGGGCTTTGGTTGGAGAACTGGGCTAGAGGGAGTTCTCAGAGTAGCTTGAGCGGCCAGGTGAAAAGTCTTCTTAGAACAGAAGAACTGGAGCAGATCTGCCAGGAATTCCTTCAAGAGTCCAGTGTGTTCAAAGCAGGAGCCAGCAAGGAATGCTTTGTAGGTCTCGATCCAGGGTTTTAAGGCTAGAGGACAAGCCTTCTGTTGTTGCCAGATGAAGGCGAACCNTTTAGTGCTTCCTAGCCCTTGGCCCATCCCAAACACATTTACAGTAAACTGCTATCTGTTTTGCTCCAGATCAGAGGCAGCTGGCCTGGAGAACTTTGGCTTCTGAACTCTAGCAGAAAAGCATTGTGAAGCTGTGACATGGAGAAGGAAGGGAACCTGGCCTGGCTTTGATTAAAACACTAAAGTTTTTGTTTTTTTTTTTTCTTCCCCTGATAGTCTAGGGGGTGGAGCAGAAACTAAAACTTTAAGAATCATAGTATTTTATTCAGTCATGGTATTAATGTGGAAGACACACTTATCACCATGTTCCACAAGGGAAGACAGAACTGACCTTTCCTGAGTGTGTGTGAGAATCGGGGTTTTGAGTAGAAAGTTTTGGATTCCAACATTAGTCTGCCACTTGGCAGTCTGGGTGAAGTTAACATCTCTAATCCCCAGNTTTCTAATCTGTGAAGGAACAGTTATAATAACTCGGCATGCGACTGTTGTAANGATGAAATGATACCATGTTCCTAAGATGGTCAACATAAGCCATGGCTGGCGAGAGGTTTTTAGTCAGGCTTCAACTGGAAATAAAAAGTCTCTGAGTTTGAAGGCAGCCTTGATGATCAGACTCTGTGACCTCAAAGTCCTTCCTTCCCTTTGGTTCAGACTTGACTCTTGGGTACCACTGAGGTGAATATTAGANTAAGTGACAGGTTTCTTTTTCCTATCTGTATGAGATTCAAATGAAACAATCATCCAGACTGAAGAGGGCTATGTCCTAGGATCAAGCATCTTTGTTTTACCCTGAACTACACAGATAACTGCCCAATGAGAGGGGATTACAAACTCAGCATTAAGTCTGAGACACATGAGTGAGAAGGCACATGTGTGGAAACACGTGTAGTCCATCTGGCCCTCAAAAAGAAAAAGCTCAGCTGAGCCAAAAGTCAAGGGTGGGAAGGACAGTATCTCTCAGCCACCATGTCTACCCTCTTCCCCCGGAGGCAAGGAGCAGAGTAAGGAGAGGAAAGGCTAGTACTAGGTCAGTGGGGCACTTGCCTCCTCTATAAAACTTAGGAATATGACTCAAAGCTCAGCAATCAAGATCAAGAATATTTCAATGTAAGACTTTAAGGTAAAAGTTAATTGATATCACCCCATGGTGGGCAAAACAAGTTTAAACGGAGATGAGGCAGTGAGATCTCAGAGCATCCTGGTGGTCAGCTGGGACTAGTGGCACTGTGATTTCATTAAAGAAATCCAGTTCTGTTGAAGCCGAATGGGTTCCCCGGGTTCTCAATGGGAAAGCCCTTGGGCACGTAAGGCTGTTTCTGAGAGGCCTGCACCTCAAAAGATTTGTCTCCATCACTGCTCTATGTTAAGAGATAGATGAGGCTCCCATACCATTTGGGAGATAATTTGAGAAGTAAACTCTGAACTTTTCTGGGTTCTTTCAAAGCAATTTTAAACTCTCGGATTCAGAGGTTAAAGAAAAAAATCACTTATCAAAAAGCTCCAGGGGGTTTCTTGAATTCAGATCTGGCATTTGCCATGCAATATTTTGATAAATGAGGATTAAATGATTCCAAAATACACAGATTACATTTCCTTGAATATACATGGTTCTGGAAAATGAAAGCGAAGTGGTACTTTGAGCAAAATACATTTGGGCTCGGCTGAACCCAAATATTTCAAGAATACAGCAAAGCTTGCCAACACCCCAGTGCTCCTGGGCTATAGCCTGGCTCTCTATTGGAGAGTTCCTTCCAGCCCTCACTTTCCCCAGGCATCTCTACTCATGACAGGAAGTCTGTAACTCAATTTTCCCTTCTGTAAATAAAAAGCATCTCCAAAATGGCACAGGCCCGCCATCTCCCCCCACAGGAAAAAAAGGAAGACAAAAGCAGGTTTTCGTGGTTTTATCATCCACGCAGGATGATCACAGTAAGATCTTAGACTCTAAGATGCCAGGTGGCCTTGGGGCCTCGCTGATTAAACCTACAGCAGCAATGCTAAGGGACTCTTACGTTCCATTACGAGGCCTCGGGAAAATGACAGCAGCATTAAACATCAAATCTTTATTGAAACATAAGTACACATATGAACTAGTGGGCACCGGTCTGTCCAAATTTAAATGTAAGTACATGCTGCTCCTTTGAATAGGGTGACGCTTTGACCAGGAGATCAAGGCAGACGAATTAAATTAAACACAGTCGTGTTTGAAAGGGGAAACGGTTTGGGGAGATAAAAGTCCCCATATTTTCCTCAATCTCCAGAGTGGGATTAAAATTTATGGAGCAGATAAATATTTTGTTTCTAAGTCAGGGAACTCGGAGTAGCCAACAAGGTTTGGAATTTTGAAGTTCTCGGGTTGGCAACTAGGTCAGCAGGGCAAAGTTGAACATTTCCCATCTGCAGGCTTGTTTGGTTCACTCACTGCCGTGAGAAACTGGGCACATTCCTTCAGCTTTGGAAGCAGTGAAGGAGCCCTATGCGTTGAGGTTTGTGAATCAACAAAGAGGAATGGCGTTTAATATTTAAATATGTCTCATGTAGCCATTAAAGCTCTTTTACGAGTGTTAAAGCGTTATTAAAGCAAGATGGGCTCTAGGTCATGGGCCCTTCCCTGGCACTCCCACAGTGCTAATGAACTAAGCGATGGCTCCTCACAGTAGATGGCTGCCTCCAGCAGCAGACTCAGTGTGCCCATGCAGTTAAAAATCCCCAAGGGGAAAAAAAAGTCAACCTGAAAATTATCCTAACCCAGGAACTTTTATTTCCATTGTTTGAACATCCCTGCCCCCATAATTTAATATTAGGAAGATGGTGGGGGGGTGGGGGGGAATGTTAGAGGGATAAAGTAGGAAATATTGACCAATGAAAACCAAGTACAATGGTAACAGCCACACACACTAATGCTTAGCATCTACTAGCTCCTCATATTATGTCCCTTGAAGGTATTTGCCTTAGTTTACGGGCGGGGTCATGTCCACCCTGGTCTAAGTCATCTACTTTACCACAGAAACTTAAGGAAGGAACAATGATGACGAAAGCCTGGCAAGCTAATAAAGGAAGGTGAGCACACTGCATAAGAGAGACATGTGAGCGAACGCGGCAGATGCCTTACATTTTATACGGCAAACAGTTTGGGAAGTCCTAGTTATGAGTGACAGCCGTACCTGCCAAAGTAAAAGCTTTACGACAGCCGGTTGCCAACCATATTCTACAGAGGAGCAGCCACACAAAGGGCTACAGGAGTGTTTATATATGTAAACACCCTCAAACCCCCTTCCTTCCCTTTACTCCAAATAAGACAGTCTCCTACACGTATCTGCCATCAGAACGACGTTCATCACCGAAAGTAATTGAATGACAACCCACACATTATGAGAATCAAACACAAATGTCTGTGGTTTCCACATCATACATTCAACACAAAACAGTGTGACAGCTTATCTTTATATTGTATAGAACAACTGACTAGTTCCATAAAGCATCTATTAAGATACAAATAATAAAAGGCTGCATCATATAGGCCTCTGAGTTCTGGTTTTGGTGGTATGTGATTTTCTTTCTTTCCTTCTTTCTTCCTTTCTTTCTTCCTTTCTTTCTTCCTTTCTTTCTTCCTTCCTTCCTTCCTTTCTTTCTTTCTTTCTTTCTTTCTTTCTTTCTTTCTTTCTTTCTTTCTTTCTTTCTTTCTTTCTTTCTTTCTTTCTTTTTAGTGAGCATCGATAACAAAGGAGAAATCAGTTCCTGGTGGTTTTTTCACTCCATTTTAATTTCAAAGTATTTAGAAAAGAATTTTCAGAAAAGTAGTATCAAGAAGGCTGTCATGCTGCCGGTGTCTTCCCATTATGTTGGTTGCTGTGATGCTATTACACATTTTGTCACAACAACCTGTTGCTGTCAAGATGTACAGGGTCATGAGGAGTGGAGAAGTTCATTCAAGACACACCTGGGCCAGAGTCATGGGTTCACTGGACTTAAAAGAAAAATCAGGAACTGAGGTGGTATGTCATGAGTCAGTCTGTGTGCATGTGTGTTCATGTGCTAGTCTCCGTTTCCTTTAGGGACTGCACTGACCCTTACCCAAACCTTCCCAATGCATCTCTGTTTTATCCCCCTCATCTTCTTGGTCACTATTCCCAATTTCAGCCCTGGCCCTAAGTGCGCCTCATGACATTTTGACTTGTTTTCCAAAGCTAACCTGCCCAGTCTCTGGTTCTTCCTAATTCCAAATTCTATCACAAGAGCAGAGAGATGGGCCACCTTCAACCCAACACCCTTGTTACAGATCATTAGCAAGCCTAGGGACAGGCCATCCTGCAATCCCATGTGTCCTATCAACCCAGCCAAGCCTTGGTAGACATAGGAGCCATTGAACTCTGCAGTCTGAGAAGGAGCTAGCTACGCCAGTTCACATTGCATTATGGAGGAAGAATTCTAAACCTGTAAGAGACCATCTCAGCATCTTCTCTCAGAATTCTGCCATAAGCAACTGCTTAGTCTCTTGCCAGTTTCTCAAACTCTACCTCAAGCATCCAAGAGAAAAGAAGAAATGGAAAGTGGTCCTCTGCGCCACAGCCATACTCTTAAACCACTCCAGAAGAAGAAAAAGATTAGAGTAGGAGAATTCAAGTGTGAACACCTTTCCAAACACACCTATTATACCATGCTGGATCTCAGAGAACTTACTTGAATTTAAAGGGGCAAGTTGAAAACAGCTATTCTCATCATACTCAAGACAGTGAGTAGTTTGGTGACTCAGAAGTCATTCTCAAATACGTCTGCTTTTACAAGTTGATGCACTGAAAATTACTCAGTTAGTATAGTAAAACAGAAATGGATAGAACTTCAGTGGGAATTTTGATAAAGACCCTGATCGCTCCTATTCGCAGTTGATTGTTAGATCTGTAATTCATTGCCTGTTAGCACATATCAATACCTACTTAATAAAACTTTTCATAGTGTTTACAAGGAGAGGCCTTGATGATTACCATCCCATAAATGTGTGAAAATCTGAGAGACTATGCTGCAGTACACACCTCATCAAACTTGCTTCTCTAGTCCTAAGAATGTCTTTAAAGCTCAACGCAAGACCTCAATTATACTTGAATTGCCAACTAGAAAAAAAAATGGAGTTGTATTAACAGAACTGTCAAAANGTTCTCTGCTTTAAATTGACTTGTACTACTGCATAGGGAAGAGTTCAGTCATTTAAGGTGTGACTTCACCTAGTGAAGATTCTATCACATTTAAAAGATTAAAAGATGGACAAAAAGTCAATCCTGATCAAACTGATTGCAAATGAGACAAGATTGCTAAATTTATGGGGTGAATTTGGTACAGTCAATACAGAGAGAAGTGGATTGTTCATATATGAAGGATCCAGGACCACACGGGAGTGTATCACAGTGGTCTCAGTACATTGCAGGGGACCCAGTAATAAAACAGTCTGATACAGTCACCCTGCCCAAAGAGTACAGTNAAGTCCCTACCAATCTGAATTCCACAAGAAATTGAATTGGAAATGAAATGAACCCAACAGATGTGAAATAATTCTATCCTTTTCCACAATAAAACTAAATTTCATATAACACTATTTTTAAATACTTGAAGCTTCACAGATAACCTCAAACTAGTCCAATATAAAAATGTAAAGAAAAAAATGTTGCAAGATTTCAGAAACAATAGTAACCACAAAAATTCCAAGACCATTAAAAGCTGCAGCCGCACNTATTTTTGTTATGATGTGTTTTGCGATCTATATAATGGTGCCCATGAAGACAAACATAGACCACTCCACTTATGTTGTTTTTTATTTTAAATAACTCCTTGAGATTCCATCTACAGATACATTTTAATAAATTCTTTACCTTGAACTTTGTATTTATGTGAAATTGCCCTTTCCACCAAAATAGAACTAATTTTCAGTGTCTTAGGTTATGTTCATTTTTTTCAAACACTTCTTGATTGGCCTGAAGTTTCTTCTAACTTTANATGAAGACAGCACAGAACAGGAGATCCTAGAAACTTAATGTTGTAGAGTGCTAAGCCCACCCCATCCCATTCTTTCTTTAGAAATGAAGAATGAAGGATTAGAGAGATTCTTTGCCTCACATGCACAGCACGCTGGCAACGCATGGACTCCAATCCAGTCCTCTTATTTTGACTTGATTTTCTTTCCCGTTGCCGTCTTCCACAAACCCTAAACAGCCCTCATCAGCTCCCACCAGCTTCATCACATTCTACAGAAGATGAAGCCAGCTGAGGCTAGGTNCCCATCCTAGAGTGTGCGTGGAGGGGCAGACTTGGACCTAACCACTATCCAGAGACCTCAGATAAGAGCTGCCACAGAAATGGCCAGTTTGAGGAACGCACAGGGATGGGCAGGGGGCAGATTGGAAATGGTTTGCAGGATCCAGAAATGCTTTGAACTGTCTCATTTGAGAAGGGGTGAGGAAGATTTCAGAAGATGGCTTGGTATTGATTCTGGGAGATTATCTTATTCTGTCAATGCAGTCAAGTTTGAGCCTGTCAGGACGTAATCTAGGGCTGGCAAGATGGCTCAGTGGGCAGACATGTCTGCTGCCAAGCCTGAACACCTGATTTCCACCCCCATGAACTACATAGTGGAAAGAGAGAACCAACTCCCACAAGTTGCCCTCTGACCTACACACACGCATATCCTAGCATGCAGGCGGGCATGCGTGTACACACACACACACACACACACACACACACCAAAGTAATAAAAATTAATGTAAAAATATTGTAGACTACACCCACTGAGAAAGTTACTTCAGACTTAACCATTAAGCCTTCAATCATCAAATGTATTGTATCAGCCCTCTGCCTAAGTTATTTTTATAAATAAATCTGGTGTCAAAACAACATTTAATTTTATTTTAGGGCATTAAGGGAAGACACTTCCATGGTTTATTTTGGGGGGGAGGGGAAATAGTCAGACACCTGAAGACTGCTGTAGACACGTGGCTGGCAGTGGTNGAATTGAGCCCGAAGCCCCTTCCTCTGCACGGCCACCCCGCCTTTTCTTTCTATGCCCCCATGCTGTCTTTACAAGTTTACTATGCTAAAATCCTTTTTATTTGCATGGATCAAGCTGGAAGGAGGGTAAGTGCAAGGTCATGAACTTCCACAATACCCCTACACAACCAGTGTCAACCCAGGAGCTACAGCTGCCACACACTGGGGACCGATTCACCTGCTGCTATTGAAACTAGGATCTGCAGTCTGATGCTATCAGGCAGTGCCCTCCAGATACGTTCGACCGGGCATGCGCACACACTCCCTTCTTTCGGGAGAAAACTACAAACACCTGGATTGTGTTAGCTCCTTTCTGCCCTTCTACAGCTGGCTTTTATGCTTTTCCCCTCTTAAGGAGTTGACAATCTGGAAAAATCTTGATACTCAGCCAAGAAGACAAGAGTCTTTCATTTAGAGCACAGACATTTCTCTGTGTCCCGGCAAANCAAGGAGAGTGAGAGGGAAATTACTCCTTATGATGTAAAAATAAAAATGTAGACAATCAAAAAAAACCAACCAAACTCAACAACAACAACAAAAAACAAAACAGGTCTGCAGAGATGGTTCGGTGGGTNAAGCGCTTGCCACACAAGATGAGGACCTGAGTTCAAATCTCCAGAACTCGAGCCAGGCGGTGGTGGCGCACGCCTTTAATCNCAGCACTCGGGAGGCAGAGGCAGGCGGATCTCTGTGAGTTCGAGGCCAGCCTGGGCTACCAAGTGAGTTCCAGGAAAGGCGCAAAGCTACACAGAGAAACCCTGTCTCGAAAAACCAAAAAAAAATAAAAAAATAAAAATCTCCAGAACTCGCTAGAATAGGGCGTGCGAGCTTTCCCAGCACCCCTAATGGGGAGACCATGAGAAGCAGAAACAGAAGCTCACAGGCCAGCTAGCCTGGCATGAAGAGTGAAAAACAACAGGAGAGCCTGTTTCAAACAAAGTGGAGTGTGAGCACTGCCACCCAAGGGTGTCCTCCAAGCTCTGAATTGCACGGTGGTGCACCAGCCTACCCTCATACACACAAAAGTACATACCCACATGTAAACACATCACACACACACACACACACACAAAAAAAAAAACACGCGCCAAAAACAGAAAATAAGGAGAGAAAAAATGTCTCATTTTCCTCCTAAACAATCCTCTTTGAGTAACACACGGCAGAATTTCTCTTTTTACTCTTCCTCCTTCACCTCCATTTNTCCTCCTCCTCTTCCTCCTTTTTTTCCCACTCTGTTTGGTCTTTTGAGACAGTGTCCCACTATGAACCCTGGCTGGCCCTGAACTCACTATGTAGACCAGGCTGGCCTCTAACTCACAGAGCTTTGTCTTACAGGCATGTCTCACCAAGCCCAGCTTGTAGCTGCCTTTCTTAATAGCTTTGGTGAGTGGTGCCCAGTAAATCCGAGCGCCTGTGCTCCACCCGAGCCATCTGCTGTGTGGGCCTCACAGCTGTGCCTCCACTCTGTGACTCCCCAGCCTCTCTCAACGGGACACTTGAAAATCTCACTCCAAGCAGAGGGCAGGGGGCCAGGGGTGGAGTGGCCCTGCTTACTCTGTAGTACACAATTTTTCTGGTTGAAGAACTCCTGATGTCAAATTAGTCATCAATTTAGATACTTTTTTCCATGAGCCTGCACCCTGGACTTCTGAATATACTTCATAGATGTGAAATAATCAGACCATGGGAAGGGCCGCTGTTTCCACTACACAAACAAAGCCAGAGGAGTTCAGAACAAGGGCCACATTAACCAAACACCAGTGCCCTACCCAGGCTTGGAGCTGAAAGAAAACCAGAAGACAAAGTTCCCTACCCTAGGGAGATGAGGCGTCTGAGCAGTGTGTGAAACCAGGGCTCGTGGGCTTTCTGGTTATCAAGAACAGGCCCAGGTGTGTCCTTGGGTGGGCTGTGAACAGAAAGCCGCCATTATCTTCCTCTTCACCCAGCCACAGAGAGAAGCCGAATTCACCTGTCTGAGCTGCTTGACCAAGCTGTCACATACACTCATTTCCCATCAAGTTTGGCTCAGTGCTGGTGGGCAACTGAAGATAGAAGGCCGGATGTGCCTCTTCCTAAAAGGTCTTTTCTAGGGTTGAGGCGGCAGCTCANTGGTAGAGCACTTGCCTAGAATGCAGAAGGACCTGGGTTTGCCACTCTGTACTGAAGAAGCACGTTTATAAAGTTATGGGCCATCTGGCTGGGCCTTGGATCTACCCGACAGTGATTTTAATCATTTTGCCACACCTACAAGCTGGCTTTGACAAGGCAGTGGCCAGTTAATGAAAAACAGGCTCCCTGCTGCATCTCATCTTGTAGTGGTCCAAACCCTTTCTCTATTATCAACTCCTCATCCTCCGTCCCCCTGTTCCACCTAGACTCTGACTCCCACTTGCCTCCTCTGGGCCAGGATGCAAGTGATCCTTCGGCTTTAACACAGTACTTGTGTGTGCTGCTTTGAAAAGTCTGTCCTGTCTAAAATCCAGTGGGGCAGAATGTGGGAGCCCACAGAGGCTATCTAGTGAGACCTTACTCAGGGTCAGAGAATCTGAGCTTGCTTTACCCAGCAGGGCTGCATAAGGAGATGATTTGGCCACTAACGTGGTTACGAGGTGTTTGGAAGGGTCTACACTTGGNTGTACCGTGTGCTTTGATCTTNCAACAGGGAAGCTTTTTGCCCCTCCCCTTGGCATGTTATAAAAAGCCCTTTTCAATAAAGGACAAGGTTGTTGGGTATTGATCCAGGCCCTCCCGAACCTATCCTGTGTTTCTGTCTTTCTTCTCGTCAGCTAAGTCTCTCTTTCTATCTGATATTTCCTCATTCCNCTCTCTTCTTCTAAGAACCCTTCAAAAGATGAAAGCTGGACTCCTACAGCAGAATCACTCTTTTTTCTACCTCTGGGCACCAGTAAAGCTTCTTCTATTCCCCACCCAGTCCTAGTTCTCAGGACCCAAACTGCAACCCTGGTCTGGCAGAGTCCTCACTGGAGATGGAGTGAGGAATGTGAGGCTTGCTGTCACCCCATGGCAGAGCAGCTTGCTGTGTTCCAAGGGTGTCACCTGACTCCACGGGATTAAGCAGAAAGAATGCCCTCCCTGTGAGGGTCAGAAGAAATAAGGAGACGCCGAGGAATAATTAGTATGCAAATAGCAAAGAGAAAGCAGTGCCAGATAACTGTTGCTGTTTAACTTGTGTGTATGTATATGCATGTGTNTTCATGTGTGTATATGCATGCATGTGTACATGTGCGTGCATGTCCATGTGTGCATGCATGTGTGTATGTGTACGAATTCGTGTTTGTAGGCATGTGTATGCCTGTGTGTGTGCCTGCATATGTGACCTCATGCTGTGGCCAGAGGTTAAAATTGGGAATTTTCATCTGCCATTCTCCTCCACCTTGTTTGGTTGAAGCTGGTCTCTCACAGAACCTGGATCTCATCATCCGACTCAAGTGGCTGGCCGCTGAGCCCATCGATCTGCCTGTGTCTGCCCACCCTGCCAGCTTCTTCTGTGGGGGCTGGAGATCTGAACTCAAGTCCTCANGCTGAGCAGCAAGCGCATTTCCCAGCGATCATCTGTCCAGCCGTCTGTTGGCACTCTTGGAAGACACTTTAAACATCCCCTGCCTTCCATGAGACAATGTGGATAATATTAACACCCTCAGCACTTCAGATCATTCTCAATGNAATCATTGTGGGGACCACAAAAAAAAGTCATTAGAAAAGCTTACTTAATGGGCTCATAAATTTTGCTTAGAATGTGAGAAATATTCCAGAGTAACCCACATTCTTGTTGGTGGGAAGAGAAAGCAGTGCAGCCACTATGGAGTTTTCTCAAAACTAACAATAGCTGATCCAGCTACACCCTCCTGGGTGTTCGCCCTAAGGAATCCAGCTCAATCGACCACAGAGGTACTTGTACAGCCACGTGTACTGTTCAGGAGAGCAAAGATGTGGAGCNAGCAGAGGTGCCCATCGGTGGATGACTGGATAAAGGATGCTGGATGCATATATAACGGAGTATTATTTAGCCATAAAGATGAATGAAATTATGTTTGTAGGAAAATGGATGGAACTGAAGATCATTAAAGTAAGTAAAATAAGACAAACTCAGATAAGTATCATATTTTCTCATGTATAAAATATTCTATGTTATAGAATGTTTTATAAATTAAATGATTATAGATTTGAGCTTGAAAGTAGAAATAACTGTGTTTGGGAAGAGGAGGGGACCAGCAGGAGGGAAGGAGGAAGCAAGAGAGGGAAATGGGCAGAATCTGGTCAAAGTTCATCATAGACGCATATGAAAGCAAGGCAATGAAACCCATTATTGTTTATAACTAAGACACAGTGNTGAAGCATTTTTAAAGAAACTAATTATTGCCTTTAAAAAATAAAAGGCATGACACACACACCCCATTCTGTCAGAGAAGGCGTTTATACAGGATGGTAGGACTTTTAGCTGGCAGTGCTGTGGTTTAAAAAGCCTGGCAACAGAGGTAACTGCACAGTTCAAATCCAAGTACACAGGATTTGAACCNGCATGGAGTGAGGCTGGGAAGGAAGGATGTCATAGAGGGAAGCCGTGTGGAGAAAAGAACAATAATTACAGCTTACACAGGAACCAAGGACAAGGAAGGAAGGCAGTGTGCTGGACCCAGCATGTGNCCACTCCCACCTGGCTTCCCTCAGACATTGTCTCTAGCTGTCTGCGCCCTGTCAGAAAGTTTGCCCAGCACCAAGCATAGCTGTAAGTCACAGGAGAGGTCTTGATTGTCACCAGAGAAAGGTGTGTCTCTGGTCCCCACTGCAGTCTGCCTGCTGAGCCAGCTAGGCAGAAGCACATCTCCTTACATCCTCTGCAACCGAGGTGAAAGGTCAGCTGTGGAGGCA
>LZPO01076577.1:38278-49775 GCA_001675575.1 Neotoma lepida
AGCCACCTACTTCTGCCTCTCAAGTGCTGGGATTAAAAGCGTGTGCCACCACACTTGGATAATTTTCAATTATTTGAAATTATTATTATTTTATTATTATACATGTGTTGATGTTTTGCCTGCATGTATGTCTGTATGCCATATGCATACTGGTACCCCCAGAGGCCAGAAGAGGGTATCATATCCCCATGAGTCACCATGTGGGTGCTGGGAATCAGAACTGGGTCCTCCAGAAGAGCAGACAGTGCTCTTATCTGGTGAGCCATCTCTCCAGCCCCCTAAAGATTTGTTTATTTTTATTTATGTGTATGTGTGTGTGTGTGGCTACATGTCTGTTTGTGTACCACATGTGTGTAGGTGCTGTGGAGGCCAGAAGAAGGAATCAGATCCCCTGAAACTGGAATTACAGATAATTGTGAGCCACCATTTGGGTGCTGGGAAGCAAATCCATATCCTCTAAAAGCAATACCCATTATTAACTTCTATACCATCTCTTCAGCACACAGATATGTGTCATTTAATTATCCATACATGTTGACAAAATTGTCTTCCAAAAGTATTAAACCAACTTACTTTTCAACAATTTCTAAGTCACGTTTTAAGTAACAATTACTGAAGTGTCTTAATAGCCCATCCTTCTACCACATTACCAGCACTGGAGCAGGGCAGCCTCAGCCCCACTCCTGCTCTCATTAGCTTCCCAGTCTGATGTTGAAGGACCTGAAAAAGCGATCTCTATGAACGGTATAGTTTACTTAGCTTCTCCATTCAAATGACTTTTCATCTCCATCAGAGAGATGCTAGTAAAGGATTTAACAATATCTGTGTTTAATTTCTATTGCCATAACAGAATAACTGTGATTGGGGAATTTATAAAGAATGGAAGTGTATTTGGTTTGTGTTTCTGGAGGTTCTAAATTAGGTCTGGAATTCCAAAAAGCATGGTGAGGACATCTGCGCAGCAGCTAGTGAGGGACTTCCTACATCATAGCGAGGCAGAGGGTGTCACGTGATGAGAAGAGCATCCATGCAGGCTCAGGTCTCTCATCTCCTTATGAAGACACTAAGATCATGAGAGCCCCACCCTTACTACCTCATCGAATCCCAACCACTTTCCCAAAGCCCAGCCTCTACTTACCGTTAGCTGATGAATGTGAGGATCAGTTTTCTACCACACCTTCAACCACAGCATTGCAACAACACATGGGATTCTTAATGCCTGTGTGTAAAACTCACTCACTCGCACAAAGTCCATTTTAGGTTTCAAAACACTGGGGAGAGCAGCTTGCTTTCCTGGGGTGACTAGGGGGTCTCGCCTGCCTCTGTCAGGTAGTTCTGAACTCTCAACACGTGATTTCTGGCGGGAGAGAGGTGGGGGATTTGAAGCACTTTTAAGAGCCTCAGTCAGGAAGTGACATAAATCATTTCGCTCAAAGCACGTTCACCAGAACTAGTCACCAGCCACACTCAAGGATTTTGATGAGAGTTCAATTTTAAAATGCTCAATTTTACTAAACGTTAAATAACTGACGTCATTAAAGTTTAGTATTAGCACATTTGAATGATGGCCACTCATATATATACAACANGGTGACAAATGTATAGTAATAACAAATTGATGTGAGATTTATTCAATTATGTAGCTAACAAAATCATATCAGGTAAAATACAATGTTATGGAGAACAGAGACCCCTCCCAATCGCCTCAGATATCATCAGCCAATCTATACTCCCGCCCCGACTTCAGTCTTCCTCAGAAAGTCTTATAAAAATATCAACGTCAGATTGTCCATCTCCAGTCCTGCCCTACTGTGTTCACAGGAATGCATGTCACTCAGCAGCACATGTTGAGACAGCTGCTGCCAGACGGTGTCTTTTTGAAGTGGACACAACTTGGCACCTGACTTTTCCACCTCTGCTGGTTCTAATCATCTCTTGCCTGGGCATATCAGGGTCAGGCTTAAAGACCACTAGAACTGGATTCAAGATTTACGAGAAGGAGATGTGACCAGGCCTCTCCCAAAGGTTTGTGAAGAACAGCTGGAGTCCAGCCCTGTACATCACAACAAGGGCCATCAAAAACCAAAGTAGTTGCAGAAAAAGAAACGAGAGAAAGAAAAAGATGGGCACAGAGAAAGGAAAGGTCACCCAAAGGTCACCAAAGGCATCTTCTCAAGGGGCATCTTTAAAGCAAGAATCAATGACTCTCACCCTCGGCCTCATTCTCACCTTGGACTCTGTAAACAAGAAACAAAAATTCTTAGGCAGAACTGTGCATCCTTCTCCTTGGCCCACTCCCAAGTGGAGTGGAATCATTCCCACTCTAAGCATTAGAGACTGTTTTGTTCCTCAGGCCTCACCCTATGCTGATGTAATGCAGCATAGCTGGGGTTTTCCAGGGAGTGTGCTAGAGAGGGTCACAGCCAGGAGGGAGAAGCTTGGGTGCTAGACTCCAGGAATAGAACAGCTGGGAAAGAGGAAGGCTCGAAACTCAGATGAACACCCTGGCAGGGACTGATTGCTTGTGCTGGGTATTGCAAAGTTCACCTTGTCCCTCCTCCTAGGAGACCTTGCCCCTGCCCCCACCTGTCCCCTCCAAGACCATCCATCACAAAGAGCTCATCACTCATCACCAGAGAGATCTGGTTTCTTTCAGCCGGTGCTGCAGCCACACCTCCCTTCTCATGAAGCACAGGCTAGTGTCTGTCAGCCAAGTGCCTGCAGGCTGGAGAGCCTGTGGGCATCTGCAGGAAGAACTGCTTCAAGCCTTGAAGCAGACTTATTGGGAAGTCCTGGCCTTGCCTGACCTGCGGACCTGCTGTCTACTTGCAGGGGTGAAATTTTCTCTTGTTTTTTTAACTTTTGATTTTTCTTTTAATGGCGAGTTTTAAATTTGCAAGCACATCAGAAGCACGGGGTTGGGGGCAGTATAAACACTCCATATATTTGACCCCTCCCATCCCTCTTTAATACACACACACACACACACACACACATATACACACACACAAAATTTCTTTCATTCTTGATTCATTTGTTTAATTCCTTTACTTAGCATCTTGTTTCTCACTGTTACCTGCTATTATAAATTATAAAATTGCTTTAATAGAAAAAAAAGTAAGCAATCAATTTCTTCAAAAAATATAGCCAATATATACAGATACATTTTTGCATGCAATTTCTTAATCACTTGAGAGTACCTAATATAAACCTCAAACTTATTTCAAAATAATTTTGTTGCTGTTCCTATGAAAGCAGTTTAACTAGAAACTCTTTGCTAATGATGACCTATGCCTTCTAGATCAATGGAAACCGTGCTCGAGCCCTGAATTGAAAGACATTGCTAAGTAAATCTGTGTTGCTGCAAACTTTGTCTTCATTCCATGTGGAATGTATGTACCTTGATCTATTAAAGACCTTAGCTAGTTTGCTTGCTCTCTTATTAAAGGTGGATTTATTACATTTATAATTTATTTATTTAGGGTGTGTGTATGTGAGCGTGTGTGTGTGTATATGTGTGTGTGTATGTGTGTGTATGAGAATGCACAGGCCTTGGAGCATGTGTGGAGGTCAGAGGACAACTTGGAGAAGTCAATTCCCTCTTTCCACCATGTGGATCTCAGGGATCAAACTCAGGCCACCAGGCTCATCAGCAGGTCCCTCTACCCACTGAGCTTCCTTGCTGACCCCCCTCTGAGTTATTTTTAATTCCCCCTGGAAAACTGAGAAAACATTCTTTCTTTGAAAGATCCTGAAAGCTGTACAGTGTGCACAAAAAGGGAGGAACAGTTTTACGTCCTCTTTCTCATGAGACGAGAGACCGTGTTACCGAAACATGAAGAAGCCTCCACAAATCATTCCAAATGACAAAAGTCATCCCAAACCATCTTCCCTGGAATACACTGTCACAAAACAAAAACAAAAATTTCAATTTGGTAATAAGTGTTAAAATGCTTTATGAAAATCTTCTAATGTGGCAAATAGTAATTTTTATAAAATATGTTACTCTAGAGACCAAAACAAAAATGTTCCTTGTTACTGAATAGGTGAAAGGGGAGAGAGCATTAAATTTATTAGCTTGGGCTCAAAGGAAATTTAAAAGTAGAATCCAATTTGTCTTTAGTCCCCATTACATCTTGTCCTTTGGGGAACACCTGGGCAGATGCCTTCCCACCTAGAGGCCTCCTCAGTGTGGCTCTACCTCTGCCTTCTCTGAGAGGAAGGGAATGTAGAGTCTGAAAGTCATGTGTGAAGGATATCCTATCTGAATAGATAATGCAGGGTACTGCTAGAGGACTCTGACACCACCCTCTGCTGGGAACAGTGACCTCTACTGTACCCCTACTCCCAAATTTCACACCAGTCCCCCTGGGTTGGTACATTCAATCTGGAGCTACAGATGAGTGGCCACCCTAGAAACGCTAGCTCCCAGCCTTGGACAGGAAGGAGGAAAGCCTAACTGGCTACAGAAAACCCACCATAGATGAAGGAATAGTCCTTGGAGCACAGAGAAGAGCCACAGAATTGAGATGGAAGCTGGAGAAAGCACAGGCTGGTAGGTCTCATGGAGGAACTTGCCTTAAATGGGTCTTAAACGATGAGTCAGCTGGGCATAGCGTTCAGTCTGGATCCTTCCAGATGCCTCTGGCTGTGCTCTCCCTCATATCTACACTAAACATCCTCAGTCACACCTAGGAGCAGTCATGTCCTCATGTTTTTCATTCGTCTGGTGCCAAAATCACAGGATTGGCATATAAGAGCACCTTTCCAAGGACTTGGCCTCTCCAAACGATCTGACTCTCCTAAGGTGTGTCTGGATGATTTGTTCCTGATGGCTTGGCCATCCACTGTATTTGACTCCAAATCCCAGAGGCTACTTCTTCAGCTGCTTCTTCCCTCCCTCGCTCTGTTTGTCTCTCTGTAAGTGTCTCTCTGGCTCCTGCAGCCTGCTGCACCCTCCTAGGGTGCCTGTCACCTAAGCACATCCCTCCATCTACGTCCATGTGGGCATCTCTCTACTAAAGACACTTACCCCTTCCCTTTCCCAAAAGCCTCTCCTAGCCCATCTCCTCAGTTGTTATCTCCTCTCCTCCTCTACTGAGTTAAGAGTCACCCTGGAGCTCTCTGCTTTGTCTACTGTTACTACAAAAGTCACACCTGTGTGCCAGGATGCTGCTCTTGCTCTACTGGGCCCCCATCACATGGAAAGGGATGTCTCTCCTCTGTGATTTGGGACATTTCTCTTGGGCAAGTCTTTCAGTCCACTTGGGGACACCCTGGATTGAAATTCTGTCACCAGGACACTTAACCCTCCTCCACTCCTTCTGTTCTCAGATTCCTCCTGAGTTTTCTCTCCTCTCCTTCAGAGCTGCTTGCTCTGTCTTTTCCCTAGGCCTTTCTGAACCTCTATGAATCCTCCTCAGGTAGAACCCCTATACTTTGTGACTCTGTTTCCTCTCAGCTCCCTCCAGGAAGTCCCTCAGCTTCTTTATGCCCTCCTGAGCATATACCGTGACCCTTTTCCTTGCCACCCTCTCAGAGCTGGTTTCTGTCTCTTCCCTATGCCCTCCTGGGCCTTTCTCTTTTCCTCTCTGGACTCAGAGATTTTATTAAAGTCTCGCTGTCTTACTGAAAACAGCTTGGCCTCAGGGCAGCTCAATGGCCAAAAACTTGATTTTGAAAGTCACTGTACAAACAAATAATCCCCAAATCTTTTAAATTTGCTCTATACCTCCAGAAGTCTCTTGTCTCTAAGTTTTTCTACTTTCCTCTGTTAGTAATCTTTTATCTTTATGATTTATTTGCTCTCAAAAGACTTTCTTAAAACTATGTTGTAAACTGTCTCAGAATTTGTAAGTTCATTGGGTATGGCTTAAAAATCTGTAACAAAACTTAGCTTAAAGAGTATAACAAAAGGCTTATAGTTATAAAAATTTATACACGGGAAATCCTAATTTGCTGCAACATACTATACATGTGATTCAACTCTTATTTAAAAAATAGATCTAGTTACTATATATGTATCTTGAATTCAACTCTTGGTTAGGAAAATAGATATTTTTAAATAGCAACCATGTGGCTCCACCTCCATCTAGGCAGGTGACCTCATCAGGATAGAAGCAAACGTGTAGCTGGCAGCCGTCTTTACTAGGGTTAAAAAAAGAGTGCATACAATGTAACTGCACCCATCTTAGTTAAGATGACCATATAGTATAAACCAAGGTATATTTGATAACCATGGTTTGTAAATCCCTAAGGTCTACTCATGCTAACTGTGACTGATTTGAAGAGACATGTCTGTCCTCCTTGTCTTTGCTAACTTTGTTAAGCTTTAGTCATTTAGATAATCTAGGTCTCACAAGAAACTGTGACATTCTGTAATGGTGCACTCTAAAAGGATCAGGAAAGTTCCCAATCTCCCTATGGACTGTATTTATGGTTTAAAATTTATTGAATTTGTGGTTTAAAGTTTTATTTTGATGCTAAAAGATCTTCAATTCAAATTTCTAAGGCTCTAACTTAACAGGGATAAAGCTATAAAAATTCCTGATCCTATGACATGCAAATTAATCTTACAAATAATAAATTATTAATGTTCTCAGAACTATGCTCAGAGTCATGCTGAGTACAAATATAAACCATTTAGTCACAAGATCTGTCTAGCTTCCNGTATATGTTTTCAATGTTAAGCCTAAAGCAAGCAACTAAAACAATCTAAGTTTATTTAAAATTAGGTCTACTTAATAATAATAGAGATCTGCTGACAATGGCCCTTAAAGTATTTAATGGAAAACTTTCTCATAGTAGACAGAAATGCTAGCTCCTAGTGGTGACCCTAAGGTCTTCAAAGAAGTCCATGGGGCACAGACGACTCCACTTGCATTGTGATCATATTAAACACTGGGAAAAACTGCCCATGCCTTGCCCACTACCAGGGTCCTGCCCTGTGGACACCATTGAGTTGACTGCTGTGTTCTGCCTCACCACAGCTGGTTGGTTTTCCCAGGTTCCTCCTCCACAGGAAAATCTCTTGAACCTTCTGGGTTTGGCAACCAAAGACCAATGCTCCTCTGGGTGGTAACTAAAGATGTAATTCTTTCCTGTGTGATAGTCTAAGACCTATGACCTCTGCCCTGCAATGAAGCCATTGAGAGACCATGGGAGCCTAGGATAACCATCCAGGTAGCAGTAAGTCTCTGTCATGTTAATTTATACTTACGGTATTTGGATTATACTTCCTGTTATAATTTATCCTTCTCAGATCTCTGATGATATTGACAGCTGATTGTAGCCTTAACAGCAGCAAGCAAACCAGCTCCTTCCCCAAGACTGCAGCTGCCTTGTTAATTCATCTCATATATAAAATCAGGCTTCACTTTTTTAGAGCTACTAGGTCTCCTGCTCAGAAAGGAAGGCACAGACACAGTTTACTTTGCTGACAGACTTCACTTTGAAAAAGATAAACTCACAAAACAGGTTTATGTAAAGGTCTGAGGATGGGAAAGGTATAGAACTGTTTCCAATCTCCTTCTCATTATGCTATTGTTTGATTAAGACTACAAAAGTTTAGTAGTAAGCAATGAAGCTCTGATAAGCTGTTAATCCAGCCTCGGTAAAGCACTGACTTCCGTGACAGTCACAAGCTCAAAATGTTAAGTTTCTTTTGGTTGTCTCCTAAGTATAGACTTAAGGTCCTTGCCACTGTGCTAAAAACATCTCTGTCCAATCCATATATCTAGCCTTCTGGAGAGAGTGTTCATGCTTTTCACCCACAATCATTTCTTTGGGTCCCCAAGCTTTTGCTATGACTCAAAGGCATGAGTCTACCACAATGTGGATTTCAATACAGATCACAATGGTAATGCTAATATACCTAAAACTTTTACTTAAAAAAATTCTTGTGAGCTTCGAGGAGTTGACTTGGACCTACCTCGTGCAGGTCAAATGGACTCCAGATAAGTACTGTCAATCAACAGCCTACATTTCCCCACCTGTCTGTTCCTAAGGGTGGGACTTCTCTCTCTCTTCCCTCATTTTGGGAGCCCCCCATCCAACTACCAGGACCATGGGCCTAAAATTTCAAATGTACAAATTTTCCCTTAAGTGTTTAAACTTTACTTTATGCCCCCTATCTACATCTGTCCCAGCAGGTTTCCAATCAATTGAAAACTACTACAAACTGCCTTCAATGTACCAGTCTTGGGAGTTCCTTCCGAACCTGCATCCTAGACTGCTCCAAAATGGCCTGCATTTCCCTAGCCCCAGCTGGTCCCAACAAACCTGGAAAGTGAGACCATCATTTGACCATCATTCCAGTCTTCCTACCCATCCCAACCTCCCACAATGACATCCCAATTTCAGCAGAAAGCTATAGAAGAAATTATGTCACTTCTTATCATTAACAAAAGGCTGTAATGTTAGAACTCAAAGAAATCCAGGACAAGTCTCACTCAATACCTGTAGCCCCTCCCAGCACTTCTCACCCAACCCCTACCCTAAACCTCTCCCTCTCAGGGTCTGGGCTTCTGTTTTCCTTCCCCACCTTCTGATTCTATACATACTCAGTCATTTTGACTACATGCCCTCTTGGTCTCCTGGCTCGCTCTTGGCCTCTTAGCTCCTGGTCCCTCTCCTGCCTTCTCTCCTCTCTTTCTCTCTAGGGTCCCCTGCCCCTATTCTTCTCATGGCCCAGTTCATTATGCTGGCCATGTTCAGTCTGGACCCTTGCAGATGCCTCTGGCTATTCTCTACCTCATATCTACGGCAAACCTCCTCAACCATACCTAGGAGCAATCATGTTCTCATTTTTTCATTCAACAGTAAGGACTCAATGTACAGAGGAAATGTAAGAAAAATGTAGGGGAAAGAGGTGGAGAAAATGGAAATAAAAGAGTAGAGGGAAAAGAACTAGAAGGAATAAGATATAAAAAAGGAATGAGAGGAAAATGCTTTAACAGTCTAGAAATCCAGTAAGCCAGAAGCCTAATTCAGTGAGATGGATCAACCCAAAATTCTTGTATGGTGGCTAAAATTATCTCTACAATTGCAATTTGATGAAAAGGGATTTGAAGTCGTTTAACATCAACTAACTTTACAGTGGGTCTGCATTGACAAACACAGGAAGGCCAAAGCCAACACATGAGTATTGGATTAAATGCCAGAGAAAAGAGCTTAGGAGACCAAGACATCTCTAAGGGAGATTACAGAGATTTTTTAACATAGAAAACGTACATAAAATGGAAGAAAAAAGGAAAAGAAAAATAAAAGGGAGAGAAAAAAAAGAGGGGAAAAAAGGCAAGACTGGGAGAAATAAGGGAAGGGGTGAGGAAGGGAAGGAACGTGGAAGGGAGGGGAGAGAAGTAGGGAAGGCCCAGAAACACCTGATGTAATACACAGAGACAACAGTTCTGCAGATGGCCCGAAAGCAAATTGCCTTTACTTTTCTTTTTCAGGCAAGATTGTTGGATAATTCTTCTGATCAAATGACGATGATTAGGAATCACGTCTATGAAGTCATTCTTTCAAACAAATTTGAAGACCTTTGTATTTCATTTGAATACCCTAATTTAAAAAATCTATTACTAAGCGAAGTTTGAAATCAAGACATTTCAGATACAGAACCTACCCAGCAGTTTAAAAGAACATACGTGTCCAAGTTAAAGCATGGAGGGCATTAGCAAGTCACAGTGCAAACACTCCTTTGCATCCCCGGCCACGCCCACTGGGTGAACCAAACCAAGTGTTTTAGCTACTGGATTAAGGGCTAGGAATGGGAAATAAAATGGTACTCCAAGAACATTCAGAGGAGAAAGTCCCAAGCTAAGCAGGGCTCCCTTATGCCAGAAGTGCATATCCCTTCCGCTTCTTAGAGAAGATCCTTCATTGAGTGCCCAGGTCAGCCAGACTTTGTACACTGCTGCCATGCAACCTTGCCCAAGACACAAACACTTTCCCCATTCAGTTTTCTTGAATAGCCATGAAGAACACTTTCTACCTGGCCTACAGAAACACCAAGGGCAAAGCAAGGCCTTCTGATCCTGGCACCTGAGACCTTAAAGGGTGCTGAATTTCCAAGTCATGGAAGAGGGTAACTTCTCAGGATAATGCTATAGATGGGTGAGGAAGACCCTGGGTCCACCCTAATGAAGCAAGCCTTACTACACACGTCTTTTAGTCTGTTCACGAGTGAACTTCAGAGAGACTAAGAACCCCTCTGCATACTCAATTTTAGACTTACTGCTCCTCTGCGGTTCTGCCCACTATTTACAGAAAGCCACCGGTGGGCAGAAAATGAAAGGAAAGCCGGCATTTCTGCCCAACCTCTGCATCCGGGATCTTGAAATGTTGCTGATGAGTCTCGTGGCCCGGGGATTTTTCAGGAGCACCCTACTTCTCAACTGACCCACATCTCTGTGAAGAAGTCTCTGAGGTGACAGCACCATCTGGAAGCTGGCAAGTGGCGGGACCTAAACAGAAGTTCAGCTATGCTGCCACGTTCTCTACGGCTCCTTCTCCTGAGGGTGGAGCATGCTGCAACAAAGCCAACGGCTGCTCTTGGGGGACTCACCGCCTGCACTCAGGTCGATTTTAAGGGTGTCTTCCTTCAGCTACTTAAGTCTTCTCTCCGTCACCCCTCTTCCACTCTCGCTCTCTCTATTCCTCTCGCTGTACTCTGTTTTGTTTGTGACAGGGTCTCACTACATGGCCCTGGCTAGCCTGCAACCAACCATGCAACTCTCCAAGCAGCCTAGGCTGGAGTGTCCGCCTCTCGATGGATGAGGAAAGACCTCACGCCCTTCCAATGGAGTACTATGTCAATGATATTGAATCTGCTAATCAACACATAGGGCCTGCCTTTCTGTTTCAGGTCTTCTTTAATTTCTTCTCAAAGCAATGTGTTGTCATTAGAATGAGAGTTGTACATTTCTTTTGCTAAATTTCTGCCTAAATATTTTATTCAGTTTGCTTCTGTAATAAAATTTTTGGGCTATCACTTTCAGAATATTCATTGACAGAATATTGAAATTTAACTTACTTTTCAACACTATCTTGTACCTCAAAGTATTGTTGAGCTTTTTATTACTTTTGTTTATTTGTCCCTTTTGATCCGTGGGATACTCCAAACAAAGGATTATGCCATTTTCAAAACAAAACAAAACAAAGATCCATTTTATTTTTTCCTTTCCAATGTGAATCCTTGTCTCTGCTCTTGTAAAATTTCTCTCACTAAATACTTTGATACAACACTGAACATTAGTAACGAGGGAGATCCCTTCGTTTTGCTTCGAATATTAGAGCTAACGCATTCATATTTCATCATGATGTTGACCGTGGTTTTTTCTAGAAAGGCTGTTGATCAAGACAGAGACATGACCTTTGTACTACTTTACTCAGTGTTTTATCATGACTCAGCATTGGATATATTTATTCTAGAAGTTTCCTTTTCATTTCTACAATAAAGTAAAGGAAAAACATGTATAACCATGACCTGGAAACA
>LZPO01076579.1:4230-19135 GCA_001675575.1 Neotoma lepida
TTTTTATTCTCCTAATGTCTAAACCTTTCTAGGTCAAGTATCTAAAAAATATAGTTTTCCAAAACAGGGAGACAAAGCCATAGAAATGTATTTTTCCATAGAAATTTGTTAATATAAGAAATATACTTTAAATCTGTCAGTTCAGTGTTCATGAACTTAAAAATATGATTCAGGGATATAAATCCCATTGATTCCAAATACAGCATTTGATTTTACTACAGTGAGTAACATTCCATGTTTAGCTTTTATTAACCCAAAAGTATGTAAGTTATTATTAGAACTTTACAATTCAAAGATAAAAGTTTTAGCCTGAGGCTACATTTGAATGAATTGAATACTAACAACAGTGTTAATTATAACGTACTTTGGAAGATTATGGAAACGAAGAAATTTCCCATCCAAATTAGTAACATTCATTTTAAATGAATTCTTAATTACTAAAAATAAACCTAAGAATATTGGCAGTTATTAAAAACTAAATGCTTTGATAGTGTACAAATATATTCAAGGGCCATCAAAAGAATGTGAGAGGTTTTGTGTAGAGAGCTATTTGTAGATGAAATTTGAAAAGTCCAAGGCAGTTTTTCAAAACAGAAGTCAGTATGATCTCAACTTTGGTGTTCCATGCTATGACCTCAAGTTAGTGTTACATGCTGTGGTAGTTTCAATGCAATAGGCTCCCATAAGCTCATAGGGAATGGCACTATTAGAAGGTGTAGCTTTGTTGGAGTAGGTGTGGCTTTGTTGGAGGAAGTGTGTCACTGTGGAGGTGGGCTTTGAGGGCTCATATATGCTCAAGCCACGCCCAGTGCCTCAATTCACTTCCTGTTGCCTCAGGGATCAAAATGTAGCTCCTCCACTCTCAGATCCTTCTCAAGCATCATGTCTGCCTGCATGCCACCATGTCTGGCCATGATGGTAATGGACTAAATCTCTGAAACTGTAAACACCAAATTAAATGTTTTCCTTTATAGGAGCTGCCATGGTCATAGTGTCTCTTCATAGCAATAGAAACCCCAAGGCACGTGCTATAACCTCAACTTGGTGTTACATGCTATGACTGCTACTTAATGTTACATGCCATGACCTCAACATAGTGTTACATGCTGTGACCTCACCTTCATACTATGACCTCAACTTCAGTGTTACATACTATGACCTCAACTTCAGTGTTACATACTATGACCTCAACATCAATGTTACATGCTATGACCTCAACTTCATTGTTACATGCCGTGTTACCTGGATATCAATACTAATCTGTGTTCCAGGGACCACCAGTAGTAGTATCTCTAGAGGCCTTATTAAGAATGTGGAATCAGAGGCCTTACCTCAGAATCTACTCAGTCAGAATCATCATTTTAAGGAGACCCCCAGGTGTTCTGTATTTGAGAAACACAGACTTAAAGTAACCCTCTGAGAAAGCTTTATGCTCAACACAAGGAGTCCTACCTGGTTCCATAGTGTCTGTGTGTTCCAAATCTAGAGAGCTTGTAAACCTCAGAGACTCAACACTCATCCTTGCCCTAAATGGACGCATGTCTTGGCTCATGCTTAGGACATCTGTGTCTAAAAAGACACGACTCTGCTCTTGTTAGGCACTACCAAAGAACAGATAGAAAAATAGTAGATACTGTCCACCTTCAGCTGATACACTTAGCAAACATTGCTCAAGACAATTAATGAATTTGGGGTTTAAAACTATATCTTATAACCATTGCCCCTGATTGACTGTGGCTATATCTTTTTTACTATAAAGGAACTAATTTAAGAGTAAAAAATGATAATGGCTTGTAGTTGCTGTCTAATTTCTAGAAAGTAAGTATTGCAACTTGGAAAACATAATTTACTATTGGGTGTTTATATCTTTTGCTGAACTCTACACACCACATGCAGGGCTTTTCCTGTTTGTCTTTTCATAATCATAATGGTAGCAAATCAGTTGGCACTGAAATTTTTTAAGAAAATTGTGAGACAAAGCTCAAATTACCTTAATATATGAGGTGGCATTTTTACAAGTCTATGAAAAATGAACAAGAAATTAGCTCTTGACTAATATGGCTATAGCACTTAAAACTGCATACTTCTCTCTTCATTTAAAAAAGAGGCAAAAACTATATTTAAATTACTTACTATTCTTACTATGAAGCAAATACTTGTATTTGTTCTTAGGCATACATTGTTTGTATTTGCCTTAGCACTGAACATGTCCTTTTGTTTGTATTCTTAGTCTTTAAATTCCTCTGTTATTATCTGGGGTGTCACAGGAGCATACCACTGTTCACATGAAGTACATGTGCTCACTGACAGGACAACCTTTTTGAGTTGGTTCTCTCCTTTCACCTTTTTGTGTGCTCCAGGAGTCAAACTCAGGTTGACAGACTTGTGTCTTCTGGATGGGTGGCAAGCACCCTTACCCACTGAGCCATTCCACTACCACATATTCTCAGTCTTTCATTTAACATTATGTACCAAACATTTCATTTGGCCTTGTACTGCCATTATGACTACAATTTTAATGAATTCATAAGGAGGTCCATCTTAATGAAATATATTCTCCTTAGCCAGTGTTTCATTTTCAGATTTGAAGTAAGTTGCTTTAAATTTCTTCCTGTCAATATCTAAGATGGTTGTGAGTACCTTTTAGCCTAAAGCATTAATTTTTTTCTGCCATTTAGGCTCTCAGCAGATATATTCCCATGAGTTACATTTTCTATNTTAAGTAGGCACTCCTCCACCCCCCCCAAAACAACCTTTGAAATTGAAACTTATTTATTGGCTCTGCTCATTTTGTGAAGGCATTGGTGGTTGAAAACAAGATCCAAAAACATCATATGACAATGAATTTCAAACCCTTTATAGTCCCCTATCTAGATATTTGTGCATAAAATACCAGGAAATATAAAGAACTCATCTATTAATGGTTTGAGAATCAATAAGTTACATAACTAAAGTCTTCTACATAAATGCATCCAGAAAATTATTTCAAATACTTTCTATAAGATGCACAAATGACCACTCGCCAGGTATGTAGATGCTGCTTTCTAGCTGCCCCATATAACTAAAAGAAAGCCCATAAAATACTGTAAACTGTTTTCTCCATCCCAAAGAAACTACCTCTACGTGAGAATATGCAAAAGGTATAGAGTTCAACTGAAATTATGAATGATTCAAAAACCTAATTTAAACATAGCATAATAAAAAATTGCCTTGCTTACTTGTATAAACTAATAGATGTCAAAAATGGCCACCTTGACAGCAATAGAAAAATGTGGCCACTTTTGTTAGAGATTTCATAGAGCCTTCTCAGAATTTCCATTCTGTTGGCCCCAGATGCAGCCCTAAGGTGTTATATAAGCCCTTCCTGGCAAGCAGGAACATGTCATTTTTATTGACAGTTTTGAAGGTCTTATTCTAACCAATGCTTGCCATGCCAATCACCATAGAAGCTTATTATATGTTAACATAATTCATAAGCAAGTCTCTGAAGAATCTTCTCGAATGACCCAAGCTGTTTAAACAATTTTAGAGGTGACTCCAATTGTAGATTTCTATTACATACATGCATACCATTCATACACAGTGTCCTTGGCAACAACTCAATATTTAAAAGCTTTTAAATGTTCAAACGGCATGGTGAATTATAAGAATAATGCCAACTAGATATTTATTGGGTGACTCCTCTGTGATAGGCACTACTCTAAGCACTCTACATTTTTAAACTTTTATGACCCTTAAAACAACCCTAAGAGGAAGGGACTANATTATTTCTATTGCTTTACTGAAGATGAGGTTGAGGTATACACATGTCAAGCAACTTGCTCTAAATAAATATAGGTATAGAGAAAGCTATAAAATTAAAAAAAATTTTAATGTCAAAGTCAAGCCCTCTGGCCTGANAAATATAACCATTTAGCTATTAAAGATGTTGCCTTACTCCTTAGTTATTTGAATGCTTTCTATAATGTTCTTCTGACCTGTTCAGTTTTCCTTTGAGAAATACAGGGTTTCACTGGACACATTATGCTAGAGAATATAAACAATCAATAATACTCTTATGTCTTGTNTCTAAATAAATATAACTCATGATTTTCCAAGAAGATAGAGCTGTTTTTGTAGATGAATAGGATATTTGACTTATTTTTTATGCAAACCATTAAAATATCTCATTAAAATGAAGGAAAAGGTATATACAACTAAAATCACTTACAAATAAATTTTGAATTTCTGCCTGATATGATAGATATTTGCTTTAATTTTTGAATTAGAAAACTGAGACTTAAAATCATTTCTTCTTAAACTACTTAGATAAAACTTTAAGATTCAAAAGCTGGGAGGTGGTGGCACACACCTTTAATCCTAGCACTCTGGAGGCAGAGGCAAGCAAATCTTTGAGTTCCAGGCCAGCCTGGTCTACAGAGCAAGTTATAGGACAGCCAGGGCTACACAGAGAAACCTTGTCTGGAAAAACCAAATAACAAACAAAAAAACCTTGAAGATTATAAAACTCTAAATAAATAAATAATTACATAATTACAATGTTTGGAAAGTTCAGTCAATCTAATTGACACAATGGAAAAACCCATTCTCATTCCCTCTTTTTATCAGCAGGAGTGACTGCTACTTCTGATCTGTAAGTACTCTGACTTCACTGTTAATCCTCTTGGTGATCAGATTTAAAGATTTAGATTAGGCTCTGAGGATAACCAAACTACAACCCACAGCTCCAGAGAAGCTAGCTGACAATGAGGACCCAAAGAGGAACACATGGATCGCCCTGCAAAGGAGAAATAGATGAGATCTCCTTAGTAAACTGGGAGTGAGGGGGGCAATGGAGGGTAAGGGATGGGGAATGAGAAATAAGAGAATGGGATGGTCAAGTTGGAACAGGGACAGAGTGGGAGAGCAAGGAAAGAGATACCATAATAGATGGAGACATCATGGGAATAGGGAGAAACAGGGTGCTAGGGAAGTTCCCAGGAATCCACAAGGATGACCCCCACCTTAGACTACTAGCAATAGTGGAGAGGGTGCCTGAACTGGCCTACTCTGGTAATCAGATTGGTGAATACCCTAACTGTCATCATAGAGCCTTCATCCAGTAACTGATGGAAGCAGAGGTAGAGATCCACAGCTGGCCACCAGGCCGAGCTCCAGGAGTCCAATGGATGAGAGAGAGGAGGGATTCTATGAGCAAGGGACATCAAGATCATGATGGGGAAACAAACCTACAGAGATAACCAAACCAAACTAGTGGGAACTCATGAACTAAGGACCAATAGCTGTGGAGCCTCCATGCAACTGGACTAGGCCCTCTGCATAGGCAAGACAGTTGTTTAGCTTGAACTCTTTAGGGGGCCTCCAGGTAGTGGGGTCCAGATCTATCCCTGGTGCGTGAGTAGGCTTTTTGGAGCCCAGTGCCTATGGTGGGACACNTTGCACAGCCTTGGTGCAGGGGAAGGGGCTTGGACCTGCCTCAACTGGATGTATGAGGTTCTGCTGATTCCCCCATGGAAGACCTTGCCTTACAGGAGGTGGAAATGGGGGGTAGGTTAGGGGATAAGCCTAGGGGGACAGGAGGAGAGAGGAGAGGGGGATTGTGGTTGGTATGTAAAATAGAAAATTTCTTAATGATAAAAAAAAAAGATTAGGCTTTGAACCTTCTCAGATTCTTAATAACATCCTCTCCAGAAGAGAATTCCATGACTTTGAATCTTCCTACCACCATTCCCAAGCCCCAATCTTGTGAGAAGTTCCCATGGATTCCTCTTTATAGGATCCCCTTTCTAGTTTCTCTGGAGTATTTGTTTTCCAGCCTTCAGAAGGTAAATAAGTCGAATATAAACTATGGTTGTGCTTCTACTGCCCTTTGTTTGATGAGCTATGTATGCNTCTAGTTTATGTGACATAANATAGTACTAAAGGTCACTAAAAAACAGTGTTCGCAGGGGGAGGGGACCTCCACATACTAATTTGGATATACTGAATTTAGCGAATTGTTTAGGTATTCAAATGTACTAGTCAGTAAGGATCACAGCACACAAATGATAATTGCTTACAAATTTAAAATTTTTTCACATGGACATAGAATTGAAACGAGTCTATGAAGATCACTCATCATAAAAAGGATGAGAAAGAAGAATGAGAAAACAAGTCTTGGGTGCTGAAGAACCCCAGCAGGAAGAATCTATGGAGAAGGGTAAATAACAAGAAGGCTGAGAAACACATAGAAGTGAAGCACGAAGACCAGGGGGTAGCATCACCAGGAAGATANTCCCAAGGCCTGAGGAGTGACCAACTGGTTGAAGCATCTGAGAGACCAAAAACTGAAAAATCCAAAACTCATCACTGATCCCTTTTCTTATATTTTCAGAAGTAAAAGCCAGATTAAGCAGATTGTGTGACGGTTCTAATGATTAAAAGTGACAGTTTCAAGAATGAAATGGATATATCTTGAATTCTAATTTTGTCTCTTATTAGATGTATTACATTAGTCAGACTTCTTAACTTGTTTAAACCTATTGCATACCTACTAAGTAGGGGAAACAGGGCTATGAAAGGGAGAGATCTGTTATCAAGAATTCTTACATATAGAAATCTCAAAATATCAAATAAGTAACAATCATCACATAAACATGAAACAGCATGGCACAACAGGTTTGGAACTTCACTAATCCAAATACTGAGTGTGGAGATAACCAGAGAGGTTGTTGAGTTTTGATAATAAGAGTCTTTAATATCCTTGCTAAAGAGGTAGACTTCTTTTCAAGCCATGAAGATTCATTCAGGAAATCTTGGATTATAGTCTTAAAATCAGCATGTTTAAAATGGAACGTTTCTGCCAATCAATCCTACCTTCCCTCTCTTCCTTTCTGTGAATGGAAATTTCCACCTAAACCCAGAAATCATTCTAGATGTCTCCCATGAATTATTAAATCTGGTTCATTCTGCTTGCTCCATATCTCTTGACTGCCACTCCTTTCTAGTCCCATCCTAAGTTTGTAAATTCAGGGCATTTAACGATAATTTTGTGTTCTTTGGCATCTGGCTCCTAATCCTGCCTATCTACTGACATCCCATTTCCTTGTAAGGAAGCCCGATAGTGCTTTTAGTATTTTACTGTACAAAATTATTGGTTTAATTATGACATTTTCATTCTTATATAATCATTGTGCTTTCTCCCACTGATTCCATTCTTCCCCTATAGTAGAAAACCTCCCCCATTGTGTTTTTGCATCATACATTGTGTGTGTATGCATGTGTATGTGTGTCTGTCTAGATTACACAAGAGGAAACATGGTATGCAGTATTTTTCTAACCTCTCCTATTAANTTGTGCCTCCCTCTTCTATCCCTTTATAGTCTCTTCTACTTTCATATCATGCAGATGAACAAATGGATGGATGGATGAATGGATAGATGATACACACATGACAGATGTTTTAAATCTAGATTCCTCATATGAGAAAAAAATGTGTGAAAGCCTGAAGTGTGACATTCAAATCCCCTACAGTGCTTCCCCTGGCTACTTCATCAGCGTGATCTTTCGCTGCACTCTATCNGAGGAGATTTTTCAAATTATCCAGAAAATTTTAATCATTGTTACCGACATCTGGATTCTGTTCTCTGATTCCTGTTCCAAAAAAGGCTAACATCCCTTTCTCATGCTGTCAACACTTTCCTATGCTGTCCTCAATATTTCTTACCCTTCCTCTANATTTGGACCACTTTGTTTTTATTATGTCTTCACAATATTCTATTCAGTGCACTTAATTTAAAAACCTTTATGTTCGACCTGGAAAGGCAGAACATATGTGATATTATCTGTCCTCTCCCTGGTAGTGAAGGCATTCAGAATATGCTCATGGGAAAGGAAGGACATGAACATACTTGACCCTTTGTGGAAATGAAAAATTAGCCCATCCTCTGAAAGAGAAGAATGTCAAATTACATCATGACATATTATGTAGGTTTCCATTTTATTTACAATTTAATGCCCCCTCAAGCCTTCTCACTGGCTATAGGAAAGATAACACGCTCTTCCTCAGAAACTATAATGTTCTGTCTACAATTAGAAGCAGAAACACAAATGCAAGCCACTGGATTCCCTCATCATACTTAAGCAAAGNCTACAAGTCCTGAACTAAATAGAGACATCCTCAGCTACCAAGACNTCCTGGCACCCTTGCATAGTTCACAAGACAATAAGAAATGGACAGCTAGNCTCTGTTCCATTGAGATAAAGTGACCTTGTTACAGAGGTCTGGTCCCAGGAACTAGAGCAGATAGGAGACAGAGAAGGCTGTCATAGCTTTTAACAGAGCTGAGAAGTCAATTAGTCACAAATTAGCTGAGGAGACACTGATGCTGCTTGGCTTGCGGAAGTACTGTAATGACACTGTTAGCAGAAATATGTCTCACTAATCATCTCTGTTTGGATAAAACTAATGGCTTATTTAATCAAGAGTGGGAAAGGACACCTCTGCTCTAGCGGGACTGTTCTCAAGTGGGCGACTGATNGAGAAATTGGGACTGTACGTAACCACCCAGCTTTTCCAACCGCTTGTACCTTTGGCTATATGTGTCCAATCACATGTCACCCTTAGTATGGCAGTGAAGGCAATGCATTCAAGCCACAGGCTGAGGAAGGAAGGATCTTCCTATGCATAAGGCAAGGAAAGGACTTTGCCAGGAGGGCTTCTCTGGCTATAAGGGCTCTGCAAGTCTATACAGTTTCTTGGGGAAAAGAGCTGAGAGAAAATCCCTGCATGCCAGAGTAGAGTGGTAAATGGAAGGTGGGCATTCCAACCAAGCCGACCTGTGCTTTGGCATCTGCATCTTGAGGTTTTGCTTTGTTTTGTTTTTCTCCAGTGCTTTCTAGAAGAGGTAGGGAGAGTGGTGTAAAATCCCTCCTTTGGTTTTTCTTTGCCCCAGTGCTTCAGGCANAGTTAATAGATGCTTGCACATTTCCTCTGGGTGAAACAGTCTCTTNCAATTCTACTTAATGCCCTCACAGTCTCCAGGCTAATTGACCTTGAGTCCTGTGCAAAGAATTTCCTAATGTTCTGCTCTCACATCATCCACCATATTAGAGGAGTAAGAACATCATCTTTCACATCCCATGGTAGTTTGGGAGTTGACTGTTCCTCGAAGGCCTATGTTGTTAGCAGGTACCCACGATGATTCTGTCAGCAGGTGGTTGAGCCTATAAGACATATAGCTAAGCATAAAATCTTTGTATATCTGGGAGTGTGCCCTTGGAGGATGATGGACTCTTGACACTGTTCATGCTTTTTGCTCTGTGGTCATGAGCTGAATGCTTTTGTCTACCAAAAGCTCAAAGCAGTGGGGCCCTTTAAATCATGCCCAGAAACTCCCAAACTGTGAGCCAAAATAAACCTTTTATCTGTATATGTAACTTACTTTGGGTAGTCTTTATAGCAATGAAAGTTAGTAGACCTTTCTGAGAACTCATTGGCTTACATAAACAGTGACCTGTCAAGGCTCACTTTCATACCAAGTTTACATCTCCAAATTCTGACAGGGGCCCTTGTCCAGTCTCACACATTCGTTTAACATTTATTGAGCTAAACAGATTAAAATAAAGCAAAACCACCTTGATTATTAAAATTATTTTAATGTACTTCCCAGAGTGGAGGACAAGCAAAGCAGTTGACCTGGAAGATGGGCATGCTGATGCATAGACAAGCTACTTCCATGCTGTGGACTTCTAACCATCCATCCATACCTCTGTATCTCTTCTGAGGCAATGCTTTAATATAATTAAGTTATATCCAATGGAAACTAAACTGTATCTAGAAGAAAATGCAAGAGTAAATCTTTTGTGTCTTTTGATTTTACAAATATTTATTAGACTACAGAAATCATGATAAAAAACTGAAAATAGCTGGACAGTGTGGTACATACCATTAATCTTAGCAAGGAAGAGGTAGAGGCAAGTAGATCTCTGAGTTCAGGCCAACCTGGTCTACATAGTGAGTTCTAGGCCAACCAGGGGGACATAGTGAGAATCTGTTAAAAAAAAATTGAAGATGTCTGCTCTTTAACAAGCCCTAAGACAAAGAAAAACATAGACCACAGATTAGTTAAAAAAATATTGCAAAGTGGGGCTGGTGAGATGGCTCAGTGGTTAAGAGCACTTGTTGCTCTTACAGAAGACCTGGATTAGTTCCCAGCACCCACACATTGGTTCATAACCATCCATTACTCTTAGGATATTGAACACCCTCTTCTGACCTCTCTCAGCACCAGACATGCACATGGTACATATACATATATTCAGGAAAAACATTTCTACACAAAATAAATAAATCCAAACAAATTTAAATATTACAAAGCATACACGAGAGAAATTTTAAGTAATATTTTTATCGCTAATGCTAAATTACCCTACTCAAGAGTTCAACCTCAGGATTGGCTTCCCAAACCCCAAATAAAAGATGTTCATATACAGTCTAAATACAGAAGGAACAGATGCATTGGCTCACTGTCTTGCAGGATTTGTGTGCTATTTAGAAATTGGATTGCTTTGACGAATTACTTGTTAGCCAGGAAAAGCATTAAGGGATTATTTGTCTATCGTGATTTTAAACTTTTCCCTAATGATAAACTCATTTTGAAATAAGAAGGCAGCCAAAGTAGTTTTACTTGGAGAGATATTATTTCATTCATGTCAGAAACACCAAAAGCATGAAAAGAAAGTACATACACTCCAGTTTTCAATTTTGTTATTTAAGTCTTATGAATAACAGAACCAAACAATTTTAATCCTAAATAGTACATATTTCAGAATTCCCTTGAAATGCCTGTCATTTTAAAGACTTGCAGTCTCTCATGGGTGTGGCTGTTGTAAACCTCACTTTGCATTTTGGAGTTCCACTTCCCAGTCCACTCTAATACCTACTTCGGTGCTGTTTGAGGATGTTGCCAAATGGTGCTGTCCTAGTTACTTGTTCATGGATCCCACATTTTCCTACTTTTCCTACTGCACTCTAACACATTGCACTCTAAGGGACTAGATTATTTCAAGAAGTTCTTTGCAAATAAGTGGTATTTTCTTCAAAAATACAAAGAAGGGCTTTAATCTTCAGATAATTTTTTTCATATGTCAATGGAACTCATGCTTATTTTCAATGAGTTTCTGCATAACTATCAAATTAAATGAATTATTATTATTGCCTTTATATATTTTCAAAGTATTGGCATTATGATANCAGTTTCTGTGTACTGAGGAATTTAATTCACCTATATATGCATGTTTATGTATATATCTAAATATGTAGTAAGTATATAAATCACCCTAAAAATCAATAAACTGTATGTTTTAGCACATATATTTTTGGATATGTATAATTACTTACTATTTCTACATGAGGGCTCTTCAATTGTTTGTTTTGAACCCCTGACGTACGCGCACTCATTGCTGCCCATATGACAGTATTTAAATCAATTGCATTGAATAACATAGAAAATGCACTATCCCAGACAACACTAGAGAAACCTCCTGGGCTCAATGTCCACGTGGCTATCGTGTCATGCAGAACAAATTTCAGCAACTCTATCTTCAATGCTAATGTCACAGTGGTCTAGGTCAAAGTCAGAAAGCTTTTCTCAAAGAGCTTGATGACAATAATTAGAGTTTATAGGCCAACAGGCAAAACTGAGGCTATTATAGGATACATTTATCTCCATCTCAAAAATAGACCCATCCAAAGATGGAAAAGCCACTGCAAACTCAAAGACCATAAACAGGCAGCTGACTGAATTTGAGTTNTAGTTTGAGCAGCCCTTAGAAAGATCATCTCATTGTTATCATCTGTTCAGTGTGTCTTTGGTGAGAATGGCCATCTTCAAAATGCTGCTGTAATTATTAACTATAGAGTTACCAAGAAGGCATCATATTCCAATCCTCCTGGAGTTGGAAACTGAACAGAAAAGACATGCCAAAAGTTAGAGAATGAAGCACTTGTAATTTCAGGGATATAATGAGGAAATGTACTGGATATTGTATAAAAGAAGTAAGGGACCCAAAACTGATCTAAATGGTAATTTGATATTAAAAATAACTTTTAACTACTATTGCTTGATTATGTGACTACTTCAATTTCTTATTGTTTCTAGCTGAACTATATAAAAAACACTATAAAATTAATGAGTAGGTAATTTAAAAGCATATTCATGTTCAAATATATGGTATTCTTATATGGCATCTCAGTATCATATATCATAAATGTATATATAACAATATGATTAATTGGAAATATTTGATTTTTTTTCTGTTTTCCTCTGCCTACAATTTTTGTAAAAATATAAATATATAAATTATTTTTATAAATAAAAACTTGCCACCAATTACTAAAATAACCCTAAATAACTAAAATAACCCTAGTTTCCTATAAATTGCTTACATCAAACTTCAAATTCAGATTCTCATTAAGCAAAATATTGTGAATACAGATACAGCTACCTAACTTTGACATATTCTTTTCTGAAGCCATGACTTCCTTTTAATTATTAAATCTCAGTAGGCAGAACCAACAAGGCAAAAACAAAATAAAAATGTGTCCTGATTTTTCCATATATTGGCAATGGCCTCAAGATTCTAATTTTTTTCTTTGTATTTTTATTTTTATGTGCATTGATATTTGGCCTGNATGTCTGTGTGAGGAAATTAAATCCACAGGAACTGGAGTTACTGACAATTGTGAGCTGTGAGGTAGGAATTGAACCCAGGTCTGGGAATTGAACCCAGGCCTTTTGGAAGAGCAACCAATGCTCTTAACCACTGAGCCATCTCTCCAGCTTCCTCTAATTTATTCTGAAGCCTATCTTGCATTTTGCATTTCATTTTACTGTTTTTTTTTATTATCATTATTATTATTGGTTCCAAAGCACTTAACACAAATCTAAATGCTTGAACACTGATCTTGTTAGATCCCACATCAAGTGACAAAATCAGATTGTGGTGTTTAGTGATTATCTCATGTGACATATATCTGCCTATTTTAATAATCCAAATTGCTTAATATTATACATTGGGATGAAGCTAGGATAGAGGGGATGAATTATTCCCCAAGGTCTTGACATTGGGTTTTGATTTTTTTGTTTNGCTAAAATTGCTCCTGCTGACTCAGGTTTACTTTGCTCTTTATGGTGACAAATTAAGTGTACCAAGAAATTAGAAGCTGACGTGCCTTTCATGGCTTCTCAGAACAATGANTACTGGTACAGTGCCAAGAACANTGAAGGTTAAAACCCAAAGAAAAAAATTAATGACTGAATCCATCAAGGAAAGAGTATCCCACTTCTGAATCCCTGGCCACAACACTGTTTTTCTTTCTACCATCTGCAGAATTTGCAGCCCACAGCTGGTGCTATTCATTAACGCAACCCTTTGTGNATACATCAAAATTTCTGGAACCTTCAAGGCAAATGTCCCCTGTTCATTTTAATTACNAAAGGAGAAGAGTTACACTTGCCTAGTTCTCAGACTTCCTCCATAGTTAAGTTCTCAACGTCTCTGGAGTGGAGCCCTGAAGGATACTGATGGTTGGCATACATTTTCCAAGTGGACCAAAACCATNTAGACACCCAGTGGAGGTCTATGGATGAGNTNATCCCAGGCTTCCTTCCAACCCCAGGAAAGAGCTTGGTTCTGGCATGGTCACACAAAGCCAACACCACCTTTCAAAAAGTTTCCATTTGTGAGAACCTGGCCTTAAGGATTTACACTGGTGTTGAGGTTGAAGGGGCACATGTCTGCTTCTGGGGATGAGGCAATAGGTGATCGTAAAAGACATACCTCAGGGGCATTAAATAGACATTTAAAATTAACAAAGCACGTAAGAACAAAAGTTCTAAATTTTCCACTTACAACTAAGGAAAGACTTGTCTTTTTAAATATAGCATTAAAAAATATGCATATATATACAAACACAGACACATATTATGTATATATATATACATATATATATGTTTATGTTTCTAGTTTGTTTTGTTTTGTTTGTCACAGTTTCTCATGGAGCCCAGGATATCTTGGACTTACTATGTAGCTAAGGCTAGCCTTGATCTCCTGATCACACTGCCTCAGGCTTCCAGTACTAGGATCATGGGTGAGTGCTACTACACTGGCTGAATTTCTAAATANTTTAAACAAAATGTTTAAATACTTGGAAATTTTAAAGACACTCCTGTCATGATGCAGTGTGGGCTGGCCTCAAACTCACTAGCCTCTTGCTCAGCTTGAGTGCCGGGGTCACAGGCATTCACCTGTTGTTTTTAACAAAATCTCCGTCAGTCGTTCCATTTGATTTTACCAATAAAGGCTCAGGAGCCAGATGCTGGGGTGAAAGCCTGCTAGCTCAGAGTGGCAGAGAAAGCATTTGGTTGAAACTTCCTCTTCCTTAGCCTATGTCTCAGAAAACTCCTCTTTTCAAAACTATGCAATCTCACACAAGACTCCTCAAACTCAGTGTCCCTCCCTTCCGCTTCCTGTGCATCTCTCTATCCGTCCTCCCGACTCCCTCCTACTCTCTGTGGTTTTTTTCCTTAAGCATTCTGTGTTCACTTCCTGTCAACTGGTTGCTTGCTCTGCCTCTTGACCTGTTTATGATATTCAAGCAGAAAGCTCTTGGATTAAAGGTGTGTGCTAGGGTTGAGCCACACCACAGCTAGAAACAGGTTTTTCCAGTAAATAACACAATCTTGGGATTCACCGCGTGATCAAATATCCTGCAACATATGCCAGTGTGACTGACTTTAAATGTCAACAGAATGTTTGCAAACTTACATTCCACACTTAGTTTTGTCCTTCTAAATTCTGAATGCAGGGTTATCAATTGAAGAAAAGATCTAAATAAGTGAACTATGTTCATATATCCATATGT
>LZPO01076579.1:25583-36456 GCA_001675575.1 Neotoma lepida
CATCAGACAAGAGATGGCTTATTTGTTCTTTCACCCCTCTTCAAACACTGTGAGACCATGTGAGTATATAGTGAGTGAGATGGCAGCTATCTGCAAGCCAGGGGGTCTCAGAATGAAAACTAATGTCCAATTNTAATTAAGTNGATTGACTTCATCAAAGTCAGGCACTGACTTCTAACCTAATCACCATAGCCAACACAATGAATAATGGGTAAGCCTGCTCACCTTCCCCAGGCCACAGCCTGGGATCAGTCCCTGCTGAATTGTGGGCTACAAGTCGGAGCAGAGGTTGTCCACCAAGAGAAAGGCAGAACAGCACCAGAAGAAACAAAGTCTATCAGGCCAGGTAATAGAGACTCACTCTGCTGTGCTTCATCTGCAAGTTTCATATGAGCACACCATCAGCTCCAGTTCCGAGTTATACTAGAGGAATTTGTAAATACTACAAATGTCAGATGTGCACTTTCAGATGTGTGGATTGGTGGGTTTTCTTAGGACTCTAGGATACAGGAACAGGGAACTCTTGTTTTAGGTCCTTTTTTGTATTAGTTAACTTAATATTGGGATTCAGTCTTTACAGGAATAGGTTAGTGGAAATAGTAAGAGATTCCTAGCTCAACCTCTTTAGTAAAATTGCATTTCCTTATTCACTTCTGGGAGGCAGGCGTGGCACAGTGATCTAGTAGAGATCAGAGGACACTTGGAGAATACGGTTCTCCTCTTCCACCATGTGGGTCCTGGGAATCCAAATCAGCTCCTAAGACTTGGCAGTAGGTACCTTCACCCACTGTCATTTCATCCATCTTCAGGTCAACTACTTTTTTATATTGATAAACTACTCCTAGTAAGATACACTTGCATACAAAAAAAATTACACAATTCCTTTCTATAAACAAAACAAAACAAAAACTAACTCATTAAAGGAGGTAAAAGAAGGATGTTCTTCCCCCAGGAGTAAATGAGAAACCCTGCAGACAATGGATTAGAGTAGGAGCATGCAAAGCAAGTAAGAGGAACTGGACTGTTGCTCAAGGCCCACAGGACCACAAGCCTGCAACATTTACCTATTGGTTTATTTTCATGCATGATTATGTATACATAAACAGTCTTTGGTGCAANTGATGAGCACTGCCACTATGAAAAGATGGACTGTGTGTTTTACATGCATTTGAAGATTTCCTCCAAGTCCTGATCACTGCTAGACATTCAAAGAAAAGAAAATTGAATGACTCTCCTATGGGACAACGGTCAGCTTGCAGGAATGCAGAAATGTCTATGAATATAGGTGTTAACAGGGTTGTGAAGTCTTGCTNTAGAGGTGTTAGGACAGAAAATAGAAATTGCAAATTAAATAGCACTAGGAAAATAGTTGTGATAGTCCCTGTAAGCAGCGGGATGGGGTTGGGGTGGAGGGACTATGGNTTTGAACAGAATTGGAATTTGTTCAAAGAGTACAAGTTAACATGAGAAACGCCATGAAACAGGGTAAGTGAGCTTAGAATGTGGGTAGAAAGAAGTTCAGGCCAATATCCAAATTGCACCAGAAGCCAGACTAAGGACACTATTGCTACTACCATGGGAATCTGGACCTGAGGTTTGCCCCTCAACCCTAGATACTGTGCCCCATTCTGCATGGTCCTCTTAGATATGCTCCGTGTAAACAATAACTTCCAAAATAGCAACGCCCTGGTCTTAATTTTCACCAGAGCACTTGCCTTTAGCTTATCTTAAAAATATTCAACTCATCAATGTCTAATACTACTGGGTCTGCTCCTGACATCACTCAGTGATTTCACATTGAGATGCATTGTCCTAGAGATGCCTCAGGATACTCAAGGATCTACATATCCAGGGATGGCCACTGAAGAATCTTCCTATTCAATTCTTTTATCTGTAAGATGGATTTTCTAAATGGTCTTGTTAAATAAAACACGGAGGCAGAGATAGGGGTGAAAGTCTGACAGAGATCAGAGGAATTAGGAATAGCTACCAGCCTCACCTTAGCCTGCCCGTACCACTTCCAAAAATATCCAACTTCCTTATACCGCCACGTCTATATCCCTTTCTGTTCTGTTCTCCCATTGGCTCTTTCAGCCTAGCTACATCACTTCCTCCTATCACCCATCTCTGTTACTTCCTGCCTGTCTGTATAGACCTCCAGAATTCTCTGGTTGATGCTGGGATTAAAGGCGTGTGTCTCCACGCTTGACTGTTCCTCGTGTGACCTGGAACTCACAGGGATCCAGACAGACCCTGCTTGCTAAGTGATAGGATTAAGGGCATGTGCTAATTTTGCAAGGCTAGCGGCTGTCTTTGTTCCTCTGATCCTCAGATAAATTTTATTTGGGGACATAGATAAAATATCACCACATTTATCTGTGGATGAAGCAAAAATTATACTCATAAATAAGTAAACCACCAAAGTCCAAAGCTGTAATACAAGAAAAGGCAGTTTTCAAACTTCAGTCTTCCTGAATAATAGGAGAGACTCCAAGTATGTGCAAAAACCTTGAACACTGGGGCAAAATGAACAGAGTGGAGACTAACGTGTTAAATTTTCTTCAGTGTTTTGGGCACCCACATACAAGCACAGGATGGAACAGAACTGGCTTCTGCATGTATTTCCTATGAAAATCACTGGAGGGTTTGAGCTGACCACAAACCTAATATGCATGTTCCATGGCAGCAGAGTGAACTCTGTTCTTAGGTTACATCTGGGCGAGAGGAAGACATAACTGTCTTCTACCATTAAGTGAGGAGGGGNAAAATCTTAAAAGCATGGAATTCCNGCTAAGTATGAGCTGTATTCCTCTAGGAGATAAAACATGAGCAAATGGCTAGAAACCCCATGAATATGGATTTTGTTTGAGGCAGAGCTTTCTGACATCTGTAGGTTTCCAATAGTTTAATGAGGTAGTGAGTTACTGCTGGAAGTAATCAAGAAGAAATTGACAGCTTTCTTGTTATTTGCCATTGAGAGAGAGATTTTTAAATGGCTTAATTTTTCTTGATGTTCTTTTGCATTTTAAATTCTTATTTGTCTAACAAGAAAATAGACCTGCAGACTGCAGAAAGAATATTAATAGAATTTAGTGTGTAATACATTCAAGGTTCTTTAACTGACCTTAGTCGGAAGCCATGGGAAATAGGGAANGGAATAGCCCCACTGAGCAGTACGAAGGGGGAAAGAGAGAGACAAAGACAGGTTATTTTAAAATTATATCCCTTCCTGTGTAAGTACAGGATGAGGTAGATCTGACACGGGCGGATATTTCCTATGAAAATAACTTGAGGGTTTCAGTTAATGACAAACCCAATCTGCCTGTTCTAGAATAGCATGCATTATACAAAATTATTACAAAAATTACCTTATTTCTGCCTTCTTCCAGTACTGCTCAGTGGGGTTATCCCTTTCCTGTTTGGATGAAATTTGGCCCAGCCTGTGACTTCATTCTGTACATTTGCATGGTAGTTTATAGTCACTTTAAATTGCACCAACTATCAATTCATCACAGAAGTATCGGTTATAGTCTTAGTTGAAACTCTGAGACTGATTGAAAGTGAAAATGCTTCCTTCTTCCTGTTGTCAGGATCCTGCCTTTGGATTGGCAAGGGAAACAGGAATAGAAAGTCCCAAGGAAAGAGCAGTGGGTATGAGACAAGGTTTTCTCCCGTGGGCCACTCCTCTAAGGTGGCAGCAGGTTCTGTGAAGGAAGAATGCAGGAGTGGAGTGGGTGACGTTGATCGCTCTCCCACGGGAACCTTCTGATTACTGGAAACTCCTGGTCATCGGCAAGGCCTCAGCTTTGGCTGCCCTTTTTCTGAGTTGATAATACATCTTCTCTCCCACTTAGGCAGCTTTGGAGATTGAACCCAGACCCTCACACATGCTAGGCAATCACTCTACCACGGACTCACCCCCTACCCCCCACCCCCCATTCCCCCATTCAGCACCCGGGAAGCTTGTGTTTTCTGTTTTCCTTNGCCAGGCAGGCTATGTACTTGCAAAGGATCCCTTTAGCAAGCAACCCCAACATCCCAACTTGGGAGGTTGAGGCAGTAGGATCAGAAGATCAAACTCAACCTTGGCTACATAGAAAGTTCAAAGCCAGCCAGGACCACATAAGATCCTGCCAGGGGTGGGGTGGGAGAGAGAAGCACGACAATAACAACAATAAAAAACAGTTTGATGGTTGACATGACAGNAAGATTTCATGTGTAGCTCTGGGGTCTAGGCACATTTAACAAGTGCCAGTGGACAAAAGAACAGTGGTCCCTCTCCAGAGATAGATAGGCTCTTCTGTCAGCAGCTGCTCTTTCCTTTCTTAGGCATGTTTAGGCAGTTACCCAAACCTAGGAACACCCAGCCAACTCTGAATGGTGTCAGCCTAGTTCCCTCAGTCATTTCATCTAGCATGGGAGGAAGCACCTTCATATCCCACAACAAAGGACAGCGAGAGTACAGCTGTCACCTGGGTATTCTTATACACCTTTCTCAAATCCTGACCCCACTGGGTTTTGCAACCACTCTCTAAGCCCACTAGAACTGTCTTTTTGATTTGCATTTGGGGTCAGACTAGGTGTAGTAGAACACATCTACAGTCCCCAAACCTGGAAGGCTGAAGCAGGAGGATTGCTCAAACCAGCTTGAGCTGCAGACCCAGTCTCTATAAACAAACAGGCAAGGGCTAGAAAGATTTCTCAGCAGTTAAGAGCTCTTATAGAAGAAACCAATTCAGTTCCCAGCATTCAAGTAGAGGGCAGTTCAAAACTGCCTGTAACTCCAGCTCTAGGAAAATGGATTTCCTTTTCTGGCCATGGGTATCTGCACTCTTTGCATATACNCTTACACAAACACATAATTAAAATTATTTATCTTTAAGCCATCAAACAAAATACTATATCTCATATTTATTTTATCTTGATGCATTGGTGAAAAATTCCAACATNAACATCTCTATTGTACTCATTTAGCACCTGCCCCCCCCCAAAAAAAACCTCAGCATGGTAGCCCTTAATAGTCACATTTTATAAATGGGGAAAGAGCCACAGATAATTAAATATGTTGCCCAATCTCTTGTGATGGGTAATCTTGGTTGTCAATTTGACACATCTGAAAGAAGAAAACTCAAGTGAGGAATTGCCTCCCTCATATGGGCCTGTGGGCATGTCTGTGGGTGCATATTCTCCATTTCCAATTGAAGTAGGAGGGCCCAGCCTAATGTGGGTGGCACCATCCCTAGGTCAAATGGGTCTGGGCTCTTAAAGAAAGTAGCTGAATGTGAGTCTGGAAGAAAGCCAATAAGCAGACATGGTTCCTGCCTCANCTCCAGCTTGAGTTCCTGCCCTGACTTCTCTCAATAATGAACTGAGATGAAGATGTGTAAGTCAAATTACCCCTTTCCTTCTCAAGTTGCCATTGGTCATAGTGTTTCTTGGAGCCCACAGAGGTTTCCTAGTGAGATCTGAGCTTGCTTTACCAGCAGGGCTGCATAAGAGGATGATTGGACCATAGGCGTGGCTACCAGGTGTTTGGAAGGGTCTATACTTGGCTGTATCTAGCAAGGGGAAGGTCTTTTGCTTTGCCCCTTGGTATTGTTATAAAAAGCACTTTTGAATAAAGTTCTGGGCTGGTGAGTTTTGACCCAGACCCTCCCAAGGCTATCCTGTGTTTCTGTCTTTCCTCTCATTGTCTAGGTATCTCTTTCTATCTGAATATTTCCCACTTCTCCCTGCTCAAGAGTACCCTGGTCGTAAAAGTGGGGGCTGCCCCCCCTACAGTGTTTACCACACCAACAGGACGGCAAACTAGAATGATGTACTTACAGCTTGTAACTTGTGAGCTGGGATATGACTCCAGGATCTGCTCTTGGTGCTGTGTTTGGCTTAGCTAAGCTTCAACATATAGCAGAATCAAATGATGTGTGTAATTTCCATTTGAAGCCAGTGGTGGATGAATGGGTAGCATTACTGCTATGCAGCAGAAACTGGATAGGAAGTTCCCAACATGACATTTTAGTCAACAGCAACTTTGTAGGTTGTCATAACTCATGTGTGCAGAAATAAACTGCAGCATTTGTATGTTAGTCTTGCCCATTATCTGTCACACAATAGAAGGTTGCAGTTAACATGAGCTGAGCATGTACTAAGTTCTGTACACTACTCTGAGNGCTTTATTCCAATGTTATCATGATGACCATTTTCCTCCTTTACTGATAAAGAAAAAGAAGCCTAGGCAAACCCATTGGGAGAAAACACAGAATACAAATGGCCAGGCTTGGTCTGCCATTTGCTACTACTCAGAGTGGTGAGCCAGTCACATTATTCCTCAGAGCCCTGTTTTGTGTCATCTATAAAATGGTAAGAGTAGCCCTGCGATCTGCTTTGCAAGATCGTTGTGAGAATCAAATAAGACAACAGATGGGTCAGAATTTTCAAAGTTCGCAAAGTACTCTCGAGGCCCAAATAATGATGGTGTCTATGCTATTTCGAAAATGACAATCCCAGTAAAGATGTCTGTAATTCATGCAGCTGTGAGTTTATGCTTAGCTGAGAAATAGGACAAGNACTCCAAACATACTGTCCAGCAGAGAACTGCTAAGATGCTCTGCAGAGGGAGACACTTATTGAAAAATCATTTGAAAGAAGAAAAGGAGGCATATATGTATGTGTATGTATATATATGTATATATATGTGTGTGTGTATGTATGTAAAGAAAGAAACTAAAAAATAGTTTTGCATTGCTGAGACTGGACAAAGCTTGGAGACCTTGGGGAAAGTTTGTTGCTCTCAAGAACTGTTAGGCTTGAAAATGAGAGCCAGGTGGAGAGAAAAGTCCACAAAGGGGGAGAGCTCAGAGGGTGAAGAGACACAAACACATATCCAGGGAAAGCTAGAATAATGACAGAGAAAAACATTTTAACATCTCTCCCAAACTGACCAGAGATGCTTAAGATTCTACATGTTTGCAAAAACGTAACTACTTCATTCCACAGTCCAGGAGAGAAAGACGGAAACTTTGCTTTCTCTAACAAGACATANCAAAAGCGGAGCTGAGGTAATTAATGAGAAAAAGATGGCCATTTGAAACAGTGAAGGTTCTGAGCAACAGAATGGAAATGAACTCTGCATTTAGAGACAATTCATTTATCTATTGTACTTTGTGTGAGTACCATGCTCTGCTAATATTTCCTTCTCCAGGGAGAATATCAAACTAGTTGGTAAGGAATACAAGCATGAACACTATGATATAAGCATGGGGCTCATAGAATTATTCCTTGAATATCAATTAACATAGCCCATCCAGCATGAAGACTGTTACAATTGAATACTTCAACTTAATGGATCTGTTTTCAAATTCCCTTTAATGGCCCTTCTGTGACCATAAGCTCTACTTTTCCAGACGTCCTAAGTAGAAACCATTATGGACAATGTATATAGAATCCCCTAAGGATGGCATATGGAGGAGAGAACATGGGTTGCCAAATTTAGCAGCTTGGGAGAGAGTGTTTCTGAATTAAACTTGAAATCTTTGGGGATTACAGTCCATTTATGACTGGCAAAACACATCTTCCCAATTCTGAAAGATAAATCCCACTGATATACATTTGGATCCCACAAGGTTTTTCTCAAAAACAATGAGGGGAAAAAACTTCAGCAAAATGCACAGTTCTGTAACATTGTGAAGTTATTCGAAGTCATATTATTTTGGCAATGCTCTTACTATTAGATGGGAAATTTTCTCAGAGCTGTACCAGCTCAGGCTTGAGGAAGCTCAGACCTGAAGCCTCAGCCCTGAGACATTCGGGTAATTCTTTGAAACAATAAGAACGTGGAGATCAGGCGGAGCAGGCCTACCAGCTCTGAGATTTGAGACATCTTCTCAAAAGTAGAGGAGACTGGAGATTGAATATCACCAGGTTTTTCTTTTGTTAGTAAGAGTTGCTAAATTCTAATTTTAAAATCAACTTTATTCTATTTTCATTTTAAACGATTTATTTGGCTGCATGTTTTCATGTGAGTGTGGCACACATGTTTGTGTATGTGTGTGTATGAGGATCCATGCATGTGACTACATGTGCATGTGTGAGTCTGAGGAGGCCACAGGTTGAAATCAATTATCTTTTATCTCTTGCTAAGTTAGCTTTTGCCACAGGGTCTCTCACTGAACCTAGAGCTTATCATTGACTAGACCTGCTGGCCAGTGAACTTCAGGGGTCAGCTCGCTTAATTTCCACTTCTCAACATTAGAATTATAAAGGTTTATTACCGTGCCCTGTGTAGAGTTATAAGTGTTCACTGCCATGCCCAGTGTGGAGTTATAAGTGTTCACTGCATGCCCAGTGTGGAGTTATAAGAGTTCACTGCATGCCTAGTGTGGAGTTATAAGAGTTCACTGCGTGCCCAGTGTGGCATTATAAGGGTGCATCATTATGCCCAGTGTGGAGTTATTAAGGTGCACTGCCATGCCCAGTGTGGAGTTATAAGGGTTCACTGCCATGCCCAGTGTGGAGTTATAAGGGTTCACTGCCATGCCCAGTGTGGAGTTATTAGGGTGCACTGCATGCCCAGTGTGGAGTTATGAAAGCACACTGCATGCCCAGTGTGGAGTTATGAAAGCACACTGCCATGCCCAGTGTGGAGTTATGAAAGAACACTGCCATGCCCAGTGTGGAGTTATGAAAGCACACTGCCATGTCCAGCAATACATGGTGCTATGGATCCTAATTCAAGTTCTCATGCTTTTAGAGCAATTGTTTTCACAGACTGAGCCATCTCCCCAGCCCCTGTAATTGACAGTACAAACAGTATAAATAACTGGTACTAAAATTTAATATACTTTGCTTTGTGAAGCATTATCTTCATTCATCTTAGTATTCTAATTGCACTGTGGAATAGTAAAAATATTATGACAAACCAGCCCTTGTCTATAGAAGTCACTGACTTGACTTGTCTTCTTACTGTGGACTATTTCTTCACCCTGAACAACTGTTAAGATTAATTAAAAAACTTTCACTCTCTAACTAAAAGGCAACCTTGTAAACCGAGACAAAATACATTTTTAGTGACTATTTACTGCCGTGTGAAGGGATTCTGGCTGGCACGAGAGTGGTGAGCACGGTTCTCACGGGCCTTGCCCTTCTCCCCCACTCCCTCAGCGTTGCTAAAACTTTTAGATTACANCCCTNAAGGTAGCCACCAAAGTCTAGTCCCTTATTTGGCCACTTCCTCTTCCTAAGATTGACTATCAAGGTCCAGCTATCAAAGTATTAAAATCCAGAAATCAAAGTATTAAAGTATTAAAGTCCAAAAATCAAAAGCCCTTTAGTTCACCTAATTAACATGCCCAATCAAAATATCCCACTGCATCCTAGCCTATTCTAACACAGACCTCCTCTTTTCCTGCTCTTAAAAATTACACCTGCTGCTGTTTTTCTGCCTGAGTCAGAAAGCAGCCACTTTCTTTTCTTCCCTGCTTAATAGAGGATCCTTCTGTGAAAACAGGTGTTTGGATGTTGCTTGAGCCTAATCCAGTGTCTGGAAGGAGCCCCCTACACACACACATACAAGTGTGGTGTGTGTGGGGGCTGTCTCTTATACACATCTAGATGTGTATAAGAGACAGCTTTTCTTCCCTGCTTAATAGAGGATCCTTCTGTGAAAACAGGTGTTTGGATGTTGCTTGAGCCTAATCCAGTGTCTGGAAGGAGCCCCCTACACACACACATACAAGTGTGGTGTGTGTGGGGGCTGTCTCTTATACACATCTAGATGTGTATAAGAGACAGCTTTTCTTCCCTGCTTAATAGAGGATCCTTCTGTGAAAACAGGTGTTTGGATGTTGCTTGAGCCTAATCCAGTGTCTGGAAGGAGCCCCCTACACACACACATACAAGTGTGGTGTGTGTGGGGGGGGTCTCCTCAAAAGAGTATTGTTTTATTCTGTACTAAGCCAATAATTTCTTTAGAATAAATTAATTTTTTTCACCCTACCTTCAAGGACTTGAAAAAGCTAGGAGTATTTTATCTAGCTTTGAACGGTTTTGTCTTGAACATCTTGAGACATCAGCGAAGCTTCTAATTTACATATGCAGAATTCCAACTACCCAGCCCTTAAAATTGTTGTCAGATGGCTCCTTTAAGACAGAGGTGCGTTTTTGAAAGTTCAATCATACAATAGACTTCATTGAAGTTCTCGGATTCCCTGTTTTGACTGGCATAGCCTTCTGATAAATACCTAGTAATCATAGCCTTCTGATAAATATCTAGTAATCAGAGAGCTGAGTGGAGACTGAAACATTTTCATAATTTGGGAATTTTCATATTTTCTTAAAGGCATAGGACCTATGGTGCAAAGGGAACTCTATGATTGAATGGTTTTGCAATGAAAGAGAGGTAAAATGTCAAGTTTTTCCCATCTGATAATTTGAAAACCAGTATTTGGGACACCTGCCTTCAGCTACACTCTGTGCTCTTTCTTGTCTGTCCATTTGGATGTTAGTATTAGCTGCTCTAACACTTTTAAGAAAGCTGTCTAAGTGGGGCACAGTAACTCATGCTTATAATCTCAGCACTTGGAAGGCTGAGACAGGAGGATTGCCACGAGTTCAAGGTCATCCTGGGCCAATGAGTCAGGCCTCATCCAACAAAGCAAAACAGAACAGGGATGGGTTAAGTGTTCTTGGCAAGAGTGGCAGATAATCTTCTGGAACATTCAGTTCTTTAAGGGCATGGAAAGAGCTAGTCTTTATTTATTTAATGAATATTTCTGTTCCTTATCTTGTTACCCTGAAAGTCATTATGTACTTAAATTCCATCTACCTGAACTCAGTCTAAAATCTCAAGCCAAATAATCAACACATCAAAAAAAAA
>LZPO01076580.1:8925-26241 GCA_001675575.1 Neotoma lepida
AAATTTAAGAAAATTTTAGCATAATGAAAGGCAATCCATCTTCATGGATTCCAGTATTATTATAAAAATTACTATGTTATCAGACATAATAGAGTGAATGCAACTCTCATGACAACTTCAGGGACATTCTGTACAAAGAAAACTCTCTTAAAAATTTTGATGCATATGCATAAATATGTGTGTCTGTGTGAATGCACATACAGATCACGAAAGTAGAAAAGAGACAAGGACAAGGTAAGGACAAGTTCATATGGGGAGAGGGAGTCAAGTGGAATCCATGTGACATCAAGGCATAAGAGAGACTGGTTGCTGGAAGAGTACAAATAAGAGTGGTCAGGGGGAATGGGAGAGAATAGCTGGGGAGAGGGATCATTAGGAACAAAGTACGGCATATATGTACTAACATACCCATATCCTACCACTATATATGCTAAATTAAATGTTAAAGAAAATGATGATGAAATGATATCTTGTGAATATTGGGACTCATGAACTTCTAAGAATTTTGAAATATTGTCTTCATTCATCACAATTTTCATCATCATTGTTTTTTTTTAAGTAGTAAGCTATGCTTGGTTACCATGCAAACAAGTAACAAAATAATTATTTAAAACAATCCCCAATAGTTTGCAGAAAATTCTTGTAATTGTATAATGGATTGATAGTTGGAAAATGTCACGATTTCTATAATTCACCTATTTATTTTTTCTTCTAGAGATACTGAATGATGGTTTTTTTTTGGTGCTGTTTCTTCAAGTTTTTTGAAAATTATTCTCTGAATTTTTCTGAAATAGTAATTATTGAAATTGTAAATCTTTCAACATGTATGATTAAAAACAGACAAAGGCTCCCAATACTCTGCTTCTCATCTTGGTTTTCAGTAACCTGCCCTGTCAGACTTAGGTCAACAAAACAAATATTGATAATTTTGCTCCAAATAAATTAACTTCTTAAGTATAATTACTTTTTTCAAAAACAACCAGAATTAAAATTGCTTTATTCTTTCTTTTTTCAGTTTTCTAAAATTATAAATTATGTATGTGTTCACATTTTGGAATGGGTAAATTGGGAAGATTTTCTTGGTTTATTTAAGTATTATATATAAAATTTACCATACTCTAAAATTTAGTACACTGAAGATTTTTGTTGTATACTGAAGATTTGTTAGATTATTTATTAAAATGCTGTTTTATTACATCAATTTTGTATATTTTTATGTTTTTTTTTAAGATTTAAAAAGTTTCAGCCGGGGCGCACGCCTTTAATCCTATCTCTTATACACATCTAGATGTGTATAAGAGACAGGGCTTGTACTGTGTATGACATGCTTCTTGTAGTTTTGATTGGATTATTAAGAATTAAATAATTATTACAAATTTAAGATTTAAAAAGTTTCAATTATGTGCCCATGTACACATGAATTCAAATGCCTGCAGGATCCAAGAGAGCTGTCTCTTATACACATCTAGATGTGTATAAGAGACAGGGTGGTTGTGAGCTGTCCAGTGTGTATATTGAGAACCAAACAGGTTCTTTCCAGCAAAAGTAAATAATGTTAACCATAGAGCCATCTCTCCAGCCAACACTTCTAAATTTTAGTCATAGGATTTAAGAAACAGTGTCAGAATTTATATATTACTTTAGAAATTGTCATATGAAGTACCTTTAATTTACAGAAGAAGAAAATGATAAGCAGCCCAATGAGCAAAAACAAAAATTTGTCTGATGTTTTTTATTATAAAAATTTTATAGTAAATTTGACTATGACATCATATACCTACAGAATATGATGATGCATATACTACTTTCATTTCTATCTTACAAACAAAAACACTGAAAAAGAAAATCTCCTAAGAAAAGCTTACATGGACATGGGGAGCAGCAGCCAGAGCTAGTCTCCACTTATGCTCTGGTATTCTGTAACTCTCTGGTACATAAAACACTGGCTTCCATCTCAGTGTTATAATAGGGTGTGGCTGACACAGACATGGATACCATGTCTTCTGTATTCAAATCTGTCAGTCTATCAACTCTAAACATTGCTTTCCAAAATCAGTAGGGAGCTGAACTATGACTGATAACTACTTCCTTGACCATTTTTTCTTTTACACATTATGATAATGTGTAGTTCAATTTTAAAATGTCACATTCACAGACATCTGTTATTACCTAGAACAGTTTTATCTATATGCCTTCATTGAGATTTTATGCTGAGTAACTGTTTCCTGTGGGCTTGGCCTCATGCATAGAAAGATGTTATCAGCATCCCTGGGCTCTTTTGCTAGCTGCCAGTACATCCTGAAGTCATGACAATTAAAAGTTTATTCAGACATTGCCAAACATCCTCTGGGGAATAAAAACCAGCTGGAGAGATTTAGGTCACAAAATCATACTTTATCTTCTTTCCCTGAAGTTTCTTCTTAGTTGTAATTAAACTGGGAAGTGCATTTGTTTTTGTGGAAATCAAAAATTGTGAAGACATAAGGTGCTTGATAAATGCTTCTGTCTCTTACACTACCCCTTCTCTAAGGTGTCCCCATAGGAGATAGTGTTAGATATTTATGTAAGTTCTAGTTTTTAACATATTCAAGAGAGAGAATTATTATCAAGGCAAGAAAATCCAAAAGCATTATCTTACATTGACCTCCCCAGCTAGAATGCCTAGACAAGCTGAACTAGCTGCAATACCTAATCACTTTGCCAATGTCATAATCTAATCTCTTCTTAGGAAATCATTGCAGATGATCAGGCAGATGAGTGTATTTTTAAATAATGTGCACTTTATCTGTTTCTCAGACAAAGTGCTTTAATGGAGTAGAGAAATGTGCGGTTATATTTTTTCTGTGTATCCCAATAAAGCTTATCTCAGGATTAGAGGAAAAAGCCAGTCACTATAGTAAACATAGAAGTCAGGCAATGGTAGTACATGCCTTTCATATCATCACTTGGGAGGCAGAGATCCATCCAGATATCTGTGAGTTCAAGGCCACTTGGGAATAGAGCCAGGCATGGTGGCACATGCCTTTAATCTCAATACTAACCATGGAGGTTTGGAGGTCTGCACAGACAGACAGGAAATAATAGAGCTTGGTAGAAAGAGTAAATGATATAGCTGGGCAGAGAGAGGAAGTAAGAGGGCAGGGACAGAAAGGTATATAGATGTGGGTATACAGTAAGTGGGTCTCTCTGGAGGCTGAAGGTTGGTAAGATGAGGTTGGCTGTGGCTTGGACTATTCCTCTGATCTCTCAGTTTTGATCCCAATGTTTGGCTCTAGGTTTCTTAATAATCAGACCATTTACATCTGGCAATCCAATGTTTGTGGCATGAGTTCAGTAAAATGCTGCTTGCCTGGGCATTTTACTAAGCTGCTTGTGGCAAGACCAAAAGGCTGTGGCCTTACAGGCCAGTGGTGCATGTGGCTGGAGTCTCCACCTCATGTGGGCGAGAGTCTCTTTGGCTTCTTCTTTTCTGGTAGGTGGTGGACTCTCTCTGAATTCCCATTTCCAATTGCTATCACACAAGGTAAGCTGCCTTGAAACTCTCTCAGATATCTATTGTTCTAGACAGTCAGCAGACATGGTGAGTCAATTAAGATATTTTAAAGGGGGGAATTAATTAAAAAAGAATTCCCCCCACACACAATAAATTGGGAAACATTTTTACAATGGAGAAATTTGTTCTCTGTTTAATAACACACTAGGCAGTCTGAAAATGGAACAGTTAAATGAGAGGATAATTAATGTTGATGGGATTTACATAACATTAATTATGAATATTATTTCTTTAATCATTTTATTCTAGCATTAAAAAGATTGGTTAATTTGAATGCCAAATTGGAAAAACTTGTTTAAAAAAAATCATAGAGATATTCAGACCAAGACAGAAGAATTTAAAGGTGAACCTATCTCAGCATTGAATTATACATTTACAAAGAAACCAAACAACCAAACTTTTTATCTAGGAACTCCCAGATGCTCAAGGTTGTGTATGAGCTAACTGGATTCCGGTGGAAATGTTAGATTTGAGAAGAGGTAAAGAAGATATAGTCTCATATGGTTAGCATTCTCTGTTTGTAAAGCAGATGTTAAACTCATGGTCAACTTGCCCTCAGGCCTGGAAAGATTGATTACAGCAGTCCTAGAGGCAGAGCCACAGTTACAATGAAGAACCTGGTAGAAAGAGGAGGCTAAGACCACAGAACAATGATATCGTGCTAGAGGTATGAATATTTCTCAAGATCAAGTTCCTGGAGAAGGCGATTATGCTGATATACAAAAACAATCTATATATGATGACCACACCTTAATTTTATGCCAAATGGGAGCCCTGAATGTATGGAAAAAAAATTGAGTCATTTACAAAAGTTATACAGGGCCAAATACAAACTTTCACAGATTTCTTACAAAGGCTGTCTTCAGCAGTAAATAGAATGATACCAAATTCAGAAGTGAGACAGATAATAATTGAATCTCTGGCTTTTGAAAATGCCAGTGCAGCATGTAAAAGGGTAATTAGGCTGTTCAAGGCAAGATCAGCACCCTTGGAGGAATAGATCAGAGGTAGAATTAATATTGAATCTCATGACCATAGTGATACTTGGATAGGTGAGTTGATTTCCAGCAGTCTGAAGAAGAATAATAATGTCAGATGTTTCAATTGTGGTAAATAAGGTCACCTAAAAAGGAACTGTAAATAGGGTGGTCCTAGAAATAATGTTTCTTCAAGAAACAATGGCAACAGTATGCCCCTACCTTCTGGATTATGCAGAAAGGTAAAGGCAAACACTGAACTAATGAATATAGATCAACAAGGGACAAACAAGGTAATTCTTTGTCTTTGCCATCAGGAAACTACATGAGGAGCCACATGTCAAATTCAGTTCAGTCCTTTCCTGCTATCGAACAAGAAACCCCTTCCCAGAGCAATTAAATAACAAAATGCCTATTGTAAAAAACCATACTGCTCAGGATGATAGAACAGCTATAGCAGAGAGAACAAAAATTTCAGGATAAACCATAAAATGAATTTTTTGGCAAACTTCTATAAATGAACAAAATCAAACTTAAAAATATGAATAAATGACTTTCTCATTGAGGGTCTTTTACACACAGATGTGGATGTAATGATAATTGCACCAGAATCTTAGCATCCAAATTGGCCTCTTCAGGACATAAATGTTCAGCTGTTAGGGACTGAAACATTATCTCAAGTGAAACAGAGCACAGGATGGGTTAAATGTATAGGTCTAAAAAGACAGAGAGGAAAATTAAAGGCATATGTGCCTAATATAGCTATGAATTTATGGGGCCACGATTTATTACAACAATGGAATACCCAGATTAACATTCCTCTAAACTCAGAAACAAAGCATAAACTAACATGTGTTTCTGAGAAAAATATTAGAAGATATTATAAAGAAAGTCACCAGCCATCCTGATTGTAGAAGAACAGGGCACAACAGCTTCTTATCTTTCAAAGACACCAACAGCTGAGAGAGAATTGGCCCTAGTGGAAAAGAAAGTACAGGAAGGACATGTGGATAGAGTCAATCCAAAGCTTGATTGTATTTTGGTTATTTTACCCTCTAAGCATTCTCCACAGGAATTTTAATGCAGAGGGAAGATATATTAAAATGGATATTTCTACCAAATAAACAGGCTAAAAAATTAAAAATTTATGTGGAAAAGATCTCTGACTTGATTTTAAAAGGAAAATTAAGACTTCATCAATTAGCAGGAATAGACTCAGCAGAAACTGTAGTACTTAACTAATGATGAAATTGAGAAATTATGGGCAGAAGGTGAAACTTGGCAAAAAGCTTGCAGTAATTTTTTTGGGAGAGATTAATGACAAATATCCCAAAAGCAATAGAATCCAGCATATAAAAAGAGCTAACTAGATCCTGCCTCACATTTAACAGGAAATACTAATATCTGGAGCCCCTACATTTTATACAGATGCAAACAAACAAGGAAAGGTAGAATACCAATCAGAAAATTTAAGTAAAGTGGTTCAAAAATCAGAATTGTATGCTACTCTTAATGGTATTAATGGATTTTTTTAAACCCTTCAACATAGTTACTGACTCTCAATATGCTGAAAGTGTGGTTTTACATATTGAAACAGCAGAATGTATCCCTGATGAGTCAGAATTATCTTTGTTATTTATTCAGTTACAAGATATATTCAGGAATAGGAATCATCTCTTATACATAACTCCTATCCAGTCTGCCAGGACCTTTAGCACACAGTAATTACAAGATCGATAAACTATTGATAGGAAATGTGATGGAGGTCTCAGAATTTCATAAAAAATATCATCTCAATAACAAGGGTTTAAAAAAGGATGTTTCCATAACCGGCAACAAGCCAAAGAAATTATAAGGAAATGCCCTACTTTTCTTCTCACAACCAAACTCTGCTATCATCAGGATATAACCCAAAGGGTACTCAGAGGAATGAAATCTGGCAGATGGATGTGTTTCATTTTGCAGAATTTGGAAAATTGAAATACGTATATCACACCATTGATACCTATTCAGGATTCAAATGGGCAACTGCTCTGAGTTCCAAAAAGGCTGATTCTGTAATCACGCATTTGCTAGAAGTTATGGCCTCATGTTTATACCTGTACAAATTAAAACTGACAATGCTCCAGCATATGTCTCTGGTAAAATGATACAGTGTTTTGCTTATTAAAATATAAAACATTTTACAGGTATTCTATACAATCCTACAGGCCAAAGAGTCATAGGAAGATCAAACTGAACTCTAAAGGATATGCTCAAGAAACAGAAAAGAGTAACAAAAATCCTCAGAAATAGATTACCTAATGCTCTATTAACTTTGAATTTTCTCAATACTAATGAGAAAGAGAGACATTGGATAATAGAAAAAAAACTACAGAATTAAATAAGCCTATATACTTTAATAATGTGCTGACATTAGAATGAAAACCAGAAAACCAGGATATGTATTACATGATCTTTGTATCATATCAGAAGAGCCACCTGATATGGGACAGAAGAAAAACCAAAATTAAGGGAGTATTCTATTGTCACTAATCATATAATTCTTTGGTTCCATTTTGTCACTTTAAAACTTTTCTTAAGGTATGAATTTTAGATCAAATTTTCTAAGATATATATATATATACTGTCTCTTATACACATCTAGATGTGTATAAGAGACAGGTATATATATATATATTAAACTTTTGTTATGATATTAATGGTCATATAGAGTACTAAGTAATTCTAGAAAAGAGGCTTCATCTAGCTGCCTGTACATGTTTTTGTGTTTGAGCCTCTATCAGTTTTCTGCAGGGAATCATGACCACACCTAACAGCAAATTTGAAGTCTCCAAAAAGATGATCGGGCCCTACAATGATGATTCCATTAGGACGATAATAATACTACTAAGCTGACAAATGCCACCCAAAGATCAGCTTTTGACTACTAACTGCTCAGGGTAATTTTGAGATGGCTAGCCGAGATGATCCAGCCTGACAGACTACTCCAGCAAGGACTTGAGACAAGCCCTGCATTTTCACATTATGCAAAGACTGAACAACAAATGATACAACTACCTCTCCCAGGACTTAACAATTAACCCCAAAATTTTCTTTTTTGAATCCTCTAAAGATACCTTTGCCCCCAGATAGTTTTAAAACATGACACCCACATTCCCAAGAGTTGGTGGTTTTTGGTCTTTTAATGCGAATTCTACTGAAAAGCAGGAGCCTTAACCTCTCTGATAGTCAGGCATTCCAGAAATGTACCTTTCTTATCAAGATTGCCCCATGGCTACCTGACGGCAGTCTTTTTGACTGGGACACCTGGGATAGAATAGAAACCTTGATTCACAGGACCCAGGTTGACAGAGGAAAGATTCTTCCTCTGGGAGATATCCCCATTGTTACCTCCCTAAAAGGCTGCTTCCCACTAATACTCCCCAGGGAGAAGAAAACAATAGCCACCCTGGAGGGAGATAAGGGAAAAGGAAAGGAGGCATGGAAAAAAAAGGTTGTACCTGCACCTGGCCCTAAGCTCCTGAGTCAGCCTGACCCAGCTAGTTCACTGTACCCACCCTTCAACCCTTTGGATAGTGCCCCATGGCCTCCTGATCCTCCTACTGAAGGATCCTCACTCAAAAATAGGTCCCTCACTCAAAAATAAAACCAAAATAACAGCCTCTGCTTGAATTAAAAAAAAATAGGCCTGAACTTTAAGTTCTGAGCTTCCTAGAAACGCTGACAGAGGCTCCAGGAATTGAAATAGTACAAAGTTACAAAGTCAGGATGCCCAGGGGGCCATCTGAAAGCAACTGATTAACCACAGAATGTCCCAACGCTGGAGATAGTCTATAGAAGAGGTCTTGTAAAAAACAACAGGTCAAGCTGTAGGATGAGATAACTCAGGAGCTGTAGAAATTCCTAAGAGTAAGCAAAGATAAGCCAATCAAATGAAGAATCGGATAACTCAGGAACTGTAGAAATTCCTAAGAGTAGGCTAGTCAAAAATGGACCCGTACTAACCCCCCTCCCCTTTGAGAAATTTTGGGGTTTTTGCCTTTAAAAGCTAAGCTCACAAAGAAAGAGCAATTCTTCTCCCTGCCTCGTTGCACCAGGGTGCTTCGGATGGGAATTCCTTGCCGGCTTATAACACGTATTGAGAATAAACCTTGCTGTTGCATTCGGACATCCTCAGTCTCTGGTGGTCTCTTCGGTAGTCCTAATCTGGGCATAACACTACCAACCCCTTCCATACCCCTTCTGTGCCCCACTTTATTATGTGGAGGGCATGCCCGGTGGGGGGGGGGCTGGGGGAATAGCTAGTCTCTTCCCTGTTAATGTTAACCCCAGAGACAACCGACCTAATCCTGGTATCCCTGGGAGGCCCAAGATCTTAAGGAGCTAAAAAAGGCTGTCTCTGAGGATGGTCCAAACTCGCCCTTGGCTGAGACCTTTATTGAGAGGGTGAGAAAGTGCCTGGAAAGGAAGTTCCCTCCTGGGGAGTTCAAAAAAATTTTATCAGGATGTTGATCTGGGACAGAATGAACACCGGCCATAAGCTGGCCCGTGCAGGTCTAAGGACAGAGATATGGGAAAATGGACTGTTGCCTGTAGAGACCTCAGCTCCACTACCCACCAGGCAAAGGTCATGGTGGCCGCTATGCAGGCTACCCACAAAGAGGAAATGACTGCTTTGGTCAATGCCCTCCAGCAAGTCTCAGCAGGGGAGAAGCGTACCTCCTTCGGCTGGGGTGGATGCCCTGGTTAAACAACAATTGTTTTGGGGGCATGTCCAGCCATCCACCAGCCCCTGGAATTCTCTGGTTGTTTTTTTTTTTTTTTTTTTTTTTTTTGTAAAGAAGGCTAACAGCTCCTAGAGATTCCTGCATGACATAAGAAAAATTGATGAATCAATGACCCCGTTTGGAAGCCCCCAGAGGGAACTTTCCTGGATACCTGCCATCCCTAATACTTATTATCTGACTAGTATTGATATTAAGGACTGTTTTTTCTCTATTCTATTACATCCAGATGATACAGAGAAGTTTACATTCTCCCTGCCCTCTACCAACTTCTGGGGCCCAGATTTGAAGTTTGAGTGGACCGTGTTGCCCCAAGGGATGGCTAACAGCCCCCTCCAAGTGCCAATATTTTATGTCCCACATTTTTCCTCCCTAATGAGGTGTTCCAACATTTTATTTTATATTTATATGGATGATATTATTTTGGGAAGCCCCACTCTATTGGGCATTCAAGGCCTTATGACTGATTGCCTGACTATTTTAAAAAAATAATAATTCCAGGGTAGCTCCAGAAAAGGTTCAGTCTGTCCCACCCTTTAAAATTATGGGCTCCACCTTGTCCCTTGATTCAGTTTCCCCAGAAAAAACTGCAGTTGCTCATTCCAGAGACCTGTACCTTAACTCAGCTTCAAAAGATACTGGATAAATAAATTGGCTGATGCCATGGATCTCTGTGCCCACAGAGCAGTTAACCCCTTTAAATGAACTCCTAAAGGGCCTTGATCTTTTGTCCCAAGTTACCTTATCCCCCCACCATTTAAAATCTTGCATGAAGTCCAAAAAGCCATTAATACAGTGGCACTAAGGAGGTTCGATCCTGGCCTGCCTGTATGTATCTTTTCTGGGGAAACCTTATGTACCATGTTCTTAGCACAAGAGAGGGGGCCCATTCATTGGGTTCATCTGTCAGTGGGCAGAGCTCCCAGGGTTTACTCCCTGACTAATCAGGTAGCCGATTGCATTATTAAGGGCAGGGGTATTTCTGTCAGGTTCTGTCAGAACCTCATTCCTTATTGTTCCATTTAAAATTATTGACTTTACCTGGCTTCAAAGAAATAATAACAGAATTACCATAGCCCTTGAGGAGTTCTTGGAAAAAATTGACTGCCATTATGGCCCTTATAAATGGATGAGTTCGTTCTCCCATCTGGAGTGGAGGCCACTTAAAATCTTTCAGCCTTACCCAAACCCCGATTTTCTTACAGTGTTTACTGATGGGGGATGTCTGGGAGCCTACCTAGTCATATTCCCACCCTTCAGATGGGGGGAGGAATTTACACATATAAAAACTATCTCCCTCGAGGTAGAGGGACCCGCACAGTTTAAGGAACTGTTTGTTGTCATTATGACACTAGATTCCAAAATCAGAGCCATTTAATCTATTTTCTGATAGCCTGTATGTTGTAAATCTTTTGCTCGCTTGGTTGAAGCCTATGTTAAATTAGATTCCAACCCTATTTCTCCTCTTATGACTCAGGCTCGCTCCTTACTTAAACAGAGACTCAATCCCATTTATTTACAACATCTTAGAGGCCATCAAAATTTGTCAGGATTTCTTTCTAAAGAAAATCAGTTGGCTGACCATCTGGCTTCACTGCCTCAATGTAATATTGTTACTGAGGCTACATATTTCCAACTACTGTCCCAGGTTAACTGGAAAGGCCTGAAACATAAATTTTCACAGGTACTAGTTAAAGATCTCAAGAAAATTGTCCAGACCTGTAAGTCTTGTCAGCTCTTCCTTCAGATTCCCCCCTCCAAAAGATGGGGAGCAATCCCTAAGGGCTTTTCTCCAATCATCTCTGGCAGATTGATGTCATGCACTATTACCCATTTGGCAAACTTAAATATGTTTTTCTTTCTGTGGATACCTTCTCCCATGCCTGTTGGGCATCAGCTCATGCTGGGGGAAAATCCAAGCATGCTATTAGCCAAATGCTTCAATGCTTTGCTACCCTTGCTTTACCCAGCCAAATCAAAACAGACAATGGCCCATGTTTTATTGGCAAAGCCTTTACAGAGTTCCTGCAAACCTGGAAACCTTCTCATTCCACTGGCATCCCCTATAATCCTAATGGACAGGCCATCGTGGAAAGATTCAACAAAACACTTAAGTCCCAATTACAAAAACAAAAGGGGAGTCTCTACCCCCACATGATCAACTAAGAAAGGCATTATTATATATTAAGTATAATTTAAATATTTTAATTTTTTCTAAGGAAGATAAATATTTGTCTCCTTTTCAAAAACATTGGCCCTCATCAGTTACCTATAGCACTATTTGGGTCAAATGTAGGGACCCTTTGACTAGGGCCTGGAGAGGATCAGGCCCACTCCTCAATGCAGGAAGAGGGTTTGGATACTTTTTGATTCTTGCATAAATGATCTGAAATATACAACATCTTTGGACTTATGAGATACACTGTCTCTTCAGACCTTAATGATTTTGTTAATATAATGGTAAAAAAGATAAAAATCTTATTCTTTGGTGTCCATGAAGCAACCAACCAGTTGTTCTTCACATTCTTTGCTTTTTTAAAGTTATGACCAGAAAACACCATCTGGACTCCAGGCCTTTTTATTTCTACCTAAAATTTGAAAACTAGAAGTGACAGCCCTAGGTTTTTTCTAGCCCTAGGTTTTATACTATTATGTGTTCCAGTGAAACTGGGAAAATATTAATAAGTGTTGCATTCCCCATCTTGAGTCGAATCTCTGTCATATCCTAGTTCTACTTTTGATGATGGGAGCCACTGTCTGACCAGTGTAATAACACTTACACTTTTAACCTTTAAAAAGAAGTCAATAAATTTAGCACATCTCTTCTTTCAAACCTTCTTCAAAGGAAGGAAATTATTCAAAATGTTATTATTCTTTGTAAATAAATTATTATGATTTCAGAAAATTCTAATTTGCTTGTGCTAAAAGTATTTTCATGAAGTATATGATTTCAGTAGGTGGAAATCCAAGGGTAGATGTTTAACTTTGAAAATATTTTTACTTCATTTTATTCCTTTTTACCCAATGAGTAGTAGCATTTTCTCAATGATGTCTCAAATTATTTCTTTATCCTTCTAAATAAGCTGGTTATAGTACTTATTTAATGATATACCTTGCCTTTGTTCCTTTGCACGTAGCATTTACTAACTTTCATGTATAATGCTTACCTTTTAAATGGAGAGGAACAAACTACCACACAACAAGGTGAGTTGCTCTTCAGCTCCACAAATGCAGTTCTTTATAGTTCCTTTAAGATTTTTCTTACATTCATTTATTCATCTATTCATTCCTCATATGTTTATAGAACACTTCTAAGCTTTGCTACTCTCAGTTGGCCTTCTGAAGGGAACATTAGTAAGGCCTCTTCCCTCATGGGTCTCATGTGCAAGAATATATTCCAGAGCGCAGTCAAGATTCAGCATATTACAGTAAAGCCACATAGTACTGAGCATGATGGAGAAGATAAAACTTTAGGATGTGAGGCAGAAAAGTAGTATGTCCCTGGAGGCTTTCAAATACTTCTGTTGAAATAATCAAACTATATCTGTCTTTATCAAGTCTCATTGACTGTTAGCTAACAGCAGATATGACACAATGAAATCCCTAATTCACTAAAATGGGACTAAATAATGGTGAGAACTCTTGTTTGTTGTTCTTATACTATTCCTGCAAGATATGTTATATGTTCACTAAAATTCATAATACCTACAGATAAATTTATTAAATCTATACCATATATTTCTAGGGATAGGTAAATACCTTAATCATTTAAAAAATTCCCTTCAGCACCAATGAGATAGCTCAGCAGATAAGAGCATTTGCCAGCAACCTTGATCTTATTCTATCTACCCATAAAATTGAAGGTGATAATCAATTCCAACTATCCTCTGAACTTTGCATGTATGCCATGACATGTACATATTGATACAAAGACTATAGAGTTTGGGAAAAATTATTTCTGGAATGGCTAACTACTACTTGAGAGTTTGAATAAATTTCCTAGTTTTTTTTCAAGACTAAATTTTCACATCTATAAAATAAGATTTATTGGTTTTGTAGATTTAGAATGAAATTAACATGTAATATCTAAGATTAGCTACTGTTAAAAATAAAAAGCAAGCAAAACAAGAAATAAATAAAAAGGAAAGTCATGGGTTATAACTGTTCTAAACAGATTGTGTGTGTTTTAATAAATATTCCTCGTGTCTCTTGCCTTTTGAGGTGAGAGTCAGACTTTTTGTGCAAATGACTCAATGGCCAGGTGCAGAGTGACTTGAGATGTAGGTTGGCCTTATGTGGAGTAATTATCACCATCAAGATTCTTTCTTTATTTTTCACTGTCAAAGCTTTTTATTTTAATTTTTGAAATTTCTCTTATAGAATTTCTCTCAGCATCAGTCCCTAACAGATATAAGAAAACAAGCCCCTTATCATGTTTTTAAAAACTGTAAGCAGCATTACTCAGCTTTATCACTGACCGTGTTAGTAGACTTCTCTGTGAATAGATTGAATGTATTTCTTTCTCTTTATTTAAACATAAATTCTTTATTGAATCTTTGGGAGTTTCACACCATGTATTCCATTGCCACTTACCTCCAAGTCCCTCCATATCCTCTCCTTCCCTCTATGGTGGCCTCCCAAAAAAAAAAACCAAAGCAAGACAACAACAAAAATAAAAACTCTCTTAGCTCCTCCATCTTTTCCACCTCTCCAACATCTCTTCATTCAATCTAATAGCTTTGAGAGACCTTTTGTCCATTGTGCTTTACTAGCAAATGTTCATTGCAATGAGTCACTTGTCTGGTTCAAAGCCTCTGGTTTCTGGTACACCCTCATCACTGGATCCTCACTGAAACTCCTTTCAGATATCCCACAGCTACCCTGAGTCATGGAGATCCTGCAGTTCTTGTTCCACAGGACCAGTCCCTTTATATATGCTCTAGTAGGTCCTAGATGACTTAGATGTTATGGTGGGCAATCCCAGACCCAGCTGTGGGCCTGAGTGGTAGTTGAGCTTGTCAGTCCAAGCTACCAGGGCTGCCCCCTTCAGTTGAGGTGCAGATTCAGTTCCCTATGTCCATGCCATCAGTACCAGCTCTCCCCTGCCTGTGGTGAAGGGTGGATCCATCTTTCCCGAGGTGGGGATAGGGGGATCTCTTACTGCAATATCCATTGAGGTTCAGGGCCAATGAAGAGCAAGGCCAGGCCAGCATGGCCCTGTGATCCCATCACTCATGATTCCCATGGTCTCATGAAGTAACATGGCCACAGACATCAACACAGACCCTAGCTCCAGCAGGACCAAAGACCCAGACAGAGGGCTGCCCCCCTCAGTTGAGGGGCAGAGTCAGCTCCCCTATGTCCATGCCATCAGTACCAGCTCTCCCCTGCCTGTGGTGAAGGGTGGAGCTATCTTTCCCAAGGTGGGGGTAGGGAGCTCTCTTACTGCAGTATCCATTGAGGGTCGGGGCTAATAAAGGGCAGGGTCAGGCCAGCATGGCCCTGTGATTCCATCACTCACGATTCCCATGGTCTCATGAAGTAACATGGCCACAGACATCAACACAGATCCTAGCTCCAGCAGGACCAAAGACCCAGACAGAGCCCCTAGCAGCAGCTTGGGCCCAGATGATATCCTGGCTCTGGTGGAAGCATAGGCCACTCAGATCAGGATGGCTCTGGTCATGGCACAGCTCCAGGACACCAACAAAGCCATGGATTGTGGACCTGCCCCCAGGCTTCCATGTAACCTTTGGTGGCAACACACACCCAGGCTGTGGTGGGATCACAGACCCAGACAGGGTCTTCAGCTGAAGTTCTGGCCTAGATGTCACCATGACATCGGATAGCAATACAGGCCACTCAGATTTGTGTAGTTTCACCGGCATCATGTCTGTTGGCCACCAACATGGGTTCATGTCACTGACTTGACTTAGGGAATGTACCCAGCCCTTAGTGGCATCTTCAGCAATGGATGTTCACACAGACCGAGGCTGCAGTAGGACCCAGATATGATCCTTGGCAGCAACCCATGTCCGGATGTCACAAAGGCCCCAGGTGGCAGCACAGGCCACCCAGATCAGCATGGTCCTGGTGGGAGCACAGTGCTGAGATGCCAACACAGCCTCAAGTGGTGGTCCAGACCCTGAAAATCATCATGGGCCTTGTGGGAATAGGATTCATGAACATCTACATAGTCCCTGGCTGCTATAAGGCCACAGACCCAGACACGGCACTCAGATGCAGCTCTGGCCTAGATATGCCCCCACAAGGTAGCATAGACCTCTCAGATCTGTATTGTCCAGGCTGGCTGCAGCATGTCCCCCAGACTCCAACAAGGCCACAGATTGCAGCCCAGACCCCAGGCCATTCTGTGGCCTCTGGTGGCAACTTGAGTGACAGCCTTCAACAGAGATCCCAGCTGACCAAGAACCCAGACATGGTCCTCAACAGAAGCCCAGGTCTGGATACTGTCAAGGTATCTTATACTTAATCTTATGAGGCAAGCAAGCTTTTTACTGTGGGACATTCATCAACCTCAGCACATAACCAGTAGAACTATGAGTTCAGGTGACAATGGTGGACTTGTTTGGCCTGTGCTTCATAACATGAGCAACAAGGAATAAAACCTAGAACTTGATCCAACCCAACTCTTTACAGTAAAAAGCTCATCTGCTACCCATTTAATTATGTTAACTACAGAAAAATTCAAGTTAACATTCTAATTATTGAGTCCAGATGATTGCAATTAAGTAGTTCACACTCAGAATAAGAAATCTTAGAGTGAATCTTAGAAACAAATCTACATTTGATTTTTTAATTAAATGAAAGTTAAGAGTGTGCAATGTACTCAATACTCAGAGTATTACTATTATCATAGATGCCTCTAGTTTCAAATTGAGAATTTGTAATAGAAAAGGGCCACATACTACACTGAAGTAAAAAAAAAAGAGTACGTGGCTTGAACTGGTTTCTTCTCATATAGTAATTCTGAGCCCTGCAATGTCAACTGGAGAGATTTTGACTTTCTTCTCAACACTCACCAAAACAAAGTGGTATTTTTTGCAAAATTTTCTAGCATCTTCAAATATACTCAGTTTTATTACTGAGTGAAGAAAACCTATTGTAAAGTGAGAAAAAGATCAAAAGAGTTTCACTTTACTTTGAATGAACAAAGAGAACAATGAGCAAGAAGGCCAGTGATCATGATTACAAAGGAGAGCCAAGTTTTTAATTTATAAGGTCAAACTGAAGGTTAGAAGGAACCCTGAAATTATAAGCTAGACAAGGAAGTAAGAAATCTTATTTTCTAAATGAATTATGTGATTCTGTGTTTTATCTTTTGCTGCCAAAGATAATAACAACAGTTCTTAGATAAAAAAAATACAAGCAATAAATATTATTTTGAAAAACTCATTTAGAATAATTATTTCCTATTCATTCAAATTTCCAAACTTCTCATGACAAGGAATTGTGTTTATGGGTGACTCAGCTAAAATTCTTGCCCTTCACATGTGTTTTAGCTTCATTGTTGCTATGCCAACCACATGTGTAGTAGAATATTTTAAGATGTGCTACTTTTGTTCATGTTGCATTTGTTTAACTCTGTGAAGCTGTGTTACTGTGCCTGTGTAAAACACCTGCTGATCTAATAAAGAACTGGCCAACAGCAAGGCAAGAAAAAGCATAGGCAGGATGGCAGGCAGAGAGTATATATAGAAGGAGAAAATTAAGAGGAGAAAGCTAAGACCTACGAGGCACAGAACGAGGACTCCAGGGGGCAGCCACCCAGGTACACAGCAAGCCACAGAGTAAGAAAGTAAAGGTATACAAAAATAAAGAAAGGTAAAAGCCCAGAGGCAAAAGACAGATGGGATAATTTAAGTTAAGGAAAGCTGGCTAGAAACTAAGCCAAGCTAAGGCCGGGCATTTATAAGTAAAAATAAGCCTCTGTGTGTAATTTATTTGGGAGCTGGGTGGCAGGGCCCCTCAAAAGAGC